>JANPWX010000012.1:2168317-2185557 GCA_024734555.1 Trochalopteron elliotii | reverse complement strand
GCCACAGCGGCCTTTGCCGGCACCGCCCGCCCGCCCGCGCCGGGGCCGCCGCAGGGCCGGGGGTCAGGGCCGGAGGAGCTGAGGGTGCCGTAGCGGCTGCCCTGCCATCGTTTCCTGACACAGGGAATTACAACCGGCTGGTGAACGATTGTCGCCCGCACCACCGACTGTGAGATCCGCAACTTGGCGGGTGCTGCGTGCTCAGGCACGCAGCTTGGAAACCGAGCCGAAGGAGTCAGCCTGGCGACGCGGGTGCTCGCGGCCCGGCTCAGGCTCTGCTTTAGGAGACTCGTCTCCATCAGATGTAAAGGTCTCACAGTTTTGGCCCAGTTCAGCCGTCTATCCCTGTTCAGGGTACTCATGCCAGCCTGCTACTAACTTCTTGTTACAGGCAAAAAAAAAAAAAAAAAGTTAAAACCCAGCACTCCTCATCTAGCACTTGGCTGTGTGCAGGTGCTGAGGCAGGTCCGGCTAGGGCGAGCTCACTGAGCAGGTAAAAACAGGAGAAAGAGAAACAAGAGCTGTGAAAATGAGAAAACTTGCCGAGGAGTCTAGCATCATCAATCAGCTGCTAATCTGCCAACAGTTCATCTCGTGGCTCAGATTAGTGTCCTTTCACTAATGCCAAACAGGTACATCCACATGAATGAACAGCTAAACGATAAAACGTGTTGCATGCGTTCTGCCAGAAATCAAGAAAAACTGTTTTCTCTTTCACACAGTTTGCATTTGTCTGACCAAATTCAGAGTGTGTTACCAAATGCTGATATGTAGATCTGTGAATCCCCTGTGTTTTATTAACACTTTAATTTATTATTTTACAATTTATTGGCCTATTCAGTAAATATTACTTACACATTCTGGAGCAACTCAAGCTGCAGGAGTGGTCCTTCAGAAGTAAGCTTGGAAGTGGATCCTTCAGCTGACACAGCTGCAATAGCAGCATAGCAATACCATCAATCTGAATGAAAATCCATGGACTGACAAGTTCTGAAGTATATATTACATATATATATGACTGACAAACCCTTGAGGTATATATTACAAAAACACTCCTTTGGTCATCTATATTAGCATAGTATCCAGTGGCATTTGAGCTGGGAACAGGGTTGTGATGCTGTAGATTGAATAACCTTTCAATAAGATTGATATTTTTTTCTTAAGTTGTAGAGAAATTGAAATCAAAGTGTGAGTAACATGTGATACTAACATCAGAGGCACACAGACTGTAGAAATGGCACAGTAATAACTGCACAGATTAACTGAACTACCATAACAATCCTATATCAGACTTGCACTGTCAGGATGTAGAACCAGACCAGCCAAGACCAGCCTAGAACCAAAGTTTTATTCCAGCTGACAGCTCCAACTGGTGAGACTTAACTGTTGTGAGAGATCCTCTATTTGTTATCTCTTTTGTTCCCAGCCTCAGAGGCAGAGGGTGTACAAAGCATGTTTCCCACTCCTACACTTCAGCCACAATAACCCCAGGCAGTGCTACAGACCTGGGGAAGGGTGGCTGCAAAGCTGTCCAGGTGAAAAGGACATGGATGGGGGTGCTGGTCAACCGCTGGCTGAACAGCTGGCTGAATCCAGGGGAGATTCAGGTTTGGATATCAGGAGGAATTTCTTCACAGAAGGGGTTGTTCAACATTGGAATGGGCTGCCCAAGGAAGTGGTGGTGTCACCATCCCTGGAGGTGTTTGAGAAATGACTCATGACATTTAGTGTCCTGGTCTAGTTGACGTGGTGTTGTTTGGTCAAAGGTTGAACTTAATCTCAGAGGTCTTTTCTAACCTAAATGATTGTTTGATCCTCTGATTCTGTAAACATGCCATTGAAACTTGGTGGAACCTAGAATAGTGGCCTGGGATAGGTCTTGTTCAATAACATACCTCCAGCATGCTGACATCTGCTTTGCCTGTCACAAGTTGACTGATAATAATTTTTTTTTTTTGCTTCCAGTAGTTCTCCCAAGCCATTCCTGACAATCTTGTACACTGTATAGACTGAGTCATAAAGACTGTAAACAAATACAATAAACTAAACATATTTATTTGTTATTTCCTATTTAATTTTCAATTTTGTTTCTACTGTAAAGGCTGGATTTGCCAAACATATCTGTGACAAATACTTAATACTTATAAAAATTCTTCGGAGTTCAAGTTCCTGAAGCTGAAAAGTTTCAATCAAAGTTGTGCAGCCATAGCCTGTATACTTTTTCTGCCCAAAGAATTTTTTCCAGAGAATTCTTTCATATAGGCCTCATTTTTTCCCCTGGACTTTTAAAGTTAGTAACAAGTAATTTTTAGTGGTTTCAGCTCATGGGTCTTGGTGTATTTATTCAACAACATAAAAGAGCCTCTCATCATCCAGTTTTGTTAGTGTCTCATAGCTCTAATCTTGACCTAGTTTGTGAATGTTTTATTTATCGACAGCAGGCTGCACAAACAGCCTCCTCTCGGAGGGATTCCAAATACAGGCTCAGTCCAAGAGGATGCAGCTTCTCCAGGGCATCCCTACCTCCCCCATTTTTATTTTTGTCAGCTATGCCCTCCCTCTTAAAGGGCTTTTAAGGCCTCATTTTTCCCTGACAGTATTTTTTTTTTCACTAAGAAACATTGCCATGACACATAGTTATAATTAGTTTCTCCTTTCTTCTGCAAACTATGACTACAAATCATGCACACAAATCTTGCAGCATTATTGGGAAGTGTTCATGATGGTATGACTCATTGCTCAGTTGAGATTGTAAACTAGGGCTTTGTATTTTTCTCATCTTTCAATAAAAATAATCTAGGAAAAGAAACAGTCTGAAGCACCAAGAAAGAAGGAACAACAGAAACCCTGAAAGTAAGTTGAGCATATATCACATGTAACAATACAGTGGTTACATTGGCCTTTATGGTGCTTTATGGCACCATACAGAGAACAGGCAGACATACTAAGTGGATGAAAAGTTGGACATGACCCAGCATTCTGCACTTGCATCCCAGAAGACCAACATACCCTGGGCTGTATCAAATGAAGCGTGACTGGCAGATCAAGGAGGTTATTTTCCTCTCTGCTCCACTCCTGTAAGACCTCCCCATAGTACTGTGTTCAGCTCTGGGGAGGAGGATGTGGACCTCCTGCAGCAAGTCCGGAAAAGGGATATAAGTTGATTGGATGGCTGGAGCCCCTCTCCCAAGAGGACAAGCTGAGATAGCTGGGGTTCTTCATACTAAAGAAAGGAAGTCTCCAGGTAGATTTTATAGTAGCCTCTCTGTACTTAAAGGGGTTTATAAGAAAGATAGGGACAGAGTTTTTAGCAGGGTCTGTTGCAATACAACATTGCATAGGTAATGTTTTAAACTGAAGAAGAGTTGATTTTGATTAGGTATATGGAATACATTTTTTATTATGAGAGTGGTATAACACTGCCACAGGTTGCCCAGAGAGGTGGCAGATGCCCCATTCCTGGAAACATTGAAAGTTAGTTTGGACTGGGGCTCTAAGCAATTTGATCTCATTAAAGATGTCCCTGCTCAGTGCAAGGAGAATTGGACTAGATAACCTGCAAATGTTCCTTCTAATGCAAACTATTCTATGATTCTATGATTAAACCCTTAATCTCAAAGCATTCACCATCCAAAAGACAAAAAAACCCCAAAATAAAACCCACAAGCAAAGAAAAAAACCTATATAAAGCCACAGAAGGATTTTTACATGTTTAATTCTGAAAAATAACATGACACTTTGTAGTTGCATATTGAAAAAACCTAGACATTTATACTGTCTACCTCTGCTCAGGCAAGTGGGCTTCCAGCAAATTCTGAAAGTACTTGGACAGAAACTGTCTGCTTTCAAGATAGCCATTTCGAATACCAGTGTAATGCTTTACCAAAGAGCCACTGCCTGAGAAAAACAGTATCAAATGAGAGCAAATAGAGATTTCCACTGCAGGAGAAGTTATTTCAAGCACAAAGATAGCAGGCTTCAAACAAAGCAAATTGACCCAGGAGAAGTGTTGGCAGAGTTTCACAGGCCTCCTGTAGAGAGCTATGAAGCCCCATAGACCCTCTGGGGAGGTTCAGGCCACCACCCTGAGACTGTGGGTGAGGCTTGACAGCAGGGGTACCCAGAGCTGCTTCAGCTCTGGAAAAAACAGCAGAAAGGTTGTATGGCTGCTACAAATTCCCTCAAGGAAAAGGAGCCATGGCAAGAAATAGGCAGAGCTTGGGGATGAGGGTGAAAAAAAGGACAAAGCCTAACCTCTCTAACCTCTGTAATTGTTTCTCTAATCAGCCATGGCTGTTTTGACTTTTGGCTCACCGTGCGTCCCCTGAGCAGGTGCTGCGTCCCTCTGCTCCCAGAATATTTGCAGATTGAATTTACTTTATTATTTTCTCATCATATGCCCAAGGTCCACCTTCTGCCCAGCTCTTTGTCTCTACCTTTCTTCCAGCTGTTACCTTTTCAGCATCTCATCAGCATATACTTTCAATTCCCTTTGAGACTATTTATAAAGGTGTAAAGGAACATAAATTCAGTTTTCTCCCAAGTACATTAGAGATTTGACTGCTTTGCAGCATACTAAAACTGGACTCATACAAAGAGGCTTTGAAAAGGTCAAATTCTGTGAATATTCAATTTCTAGCTACATTATATGCAGCTGTGCTTATACTAGTTTTGTGTTCATTTTGTCAAGCTATACTAACAAATGAGTTTGCTGATATTATTTATGGGATAGTAAATCTTATGTGCGACAACATAAAATTCATACTAATGAGCAGAAATCCATCACTGATCTGTGTGTTCAGTCAAAACAAAAATAAATATTGGAGACTGTGAATACCAAATTCTTAATAAGTCCTGGAGATACACAATTTAAGGATTAAATTATTCATAGTTTCCGCTGACTTCAAATAATAAGTGTATGTGACAAATTTATGACTCATTTGTTGTTAATTTGTAAAAGGAAAAAGGTAAAAATTGCCATATATATGATTCTTGCAGTTTATGTCAAATAATAACCTAATTTTAATCAATTTAGATTCTTGAAAGTTTCCTAATGAAGACCACTTCAGTTAGTTTCAAGAAGATTTTATCACAGTCTGAATTGATTTACAATGATATGATTTCCCTGCAGTCAGTGGAGCTAATCTGATTCAGTCCTCATGAAGATCTACCCTGAAACAAAGTGCCAGAAACAGCTTGCTCAGAAAGTATCCAGAGGTGGAGGTGCCTGGAGTGGAGGAGCACTGGCTGGTAGAGAATTTGTGCAGTTATTTCTGCACAGCTTGCTGCTCCTCAGCACATCCAGTGAAAGAAGGGTGGGTGTAATCGTGACATGGCACAGAGGTGACACAGCAAAATTTAATATATCTCTCTTTTTGTTTTGGGGGTGGGTATCTGATGGTCACTGAATTGGGATCTGTGGATGTCTCTACACTCCATCCCTTCAGCACAATGAGATCTGGAACTTTACAGTGAAGATCATTGCTGTAATATATCTAATATGGACTTACATTTAATTTCATTTTATCAGGCACTCAGTGAGGGATGCTTTATTTTTATACAAACTTTTTAATAAAATCTTTGCAGTCTCAGACAATTAATGGAATTTTAAAGAGATGGGAAAGTAAACAACAAAAAAAAAATCAGAAAGAGAAATGAAGAAATGAAATCCAGGAGGAAAAATAAGAGAGGGAAAGGAGACAATTAATAACTATAATTAAGTATGACTTGAAGATGTTAATGAATTTAGTGGCACTGTGGTCATCAGCATAAGGCTATAGCATTTAGTAGAGAATGTCAGCTTTTTTGATTAAAGTCTCCTGGAAAAGAATTTGTCATCAAATGTCTGCCATTGTTCTGCCCTTTCATCATCTTGTTTCTTATCCTCAAAGGCCTCAACCATGCTGTCATTCAGTTCTGTGGGGCTTTTGTCTCCTGTCCTCTTCTCTGGTACACCCTCATAGCCCCTTTTCTGCTGCTTTCACTGTCACAGTGGCTTGTGCAGAGGCACAGCTTGCCCAGCCAGGCCTTCTGCAGCCAGCAGTCTTGCCTCTGTGTTACTCAGAGGTGATCCTGAAGAGAGCAGAAGGATGACTGTAGCACCCTCCTCACTCCCCCAGTTCTGCACATACAGGCTGCTGAAGGAAAGGCCCTTCTTCCATCTCCTGCAGTTATCCCTGTTGACTGCAATGCTTTCAGAGGCAAGTTACCACACCCCAAATACTGGGAAATCATGAGCGTCCCTCAGGTGCATATCCAGGAGCCACTGCAGCCTGTCACACACACTCTTTACCTTGGATTTTATGATTAACAGTAATTTGTATTGTAAGTAAACTTGAGAGATTGAAACCTCTTTTTAACCACATGCTATACCCTTCCACCCCAATCTAAATGTGCAAAATGTGGAGGTGCCCAGGACGCAGCAACAGCTGGGATGATTTGCCCAGCACAGCACAGTGGTGGAGGCAGAAGCAGAATGCAGTTCTCCTGCCCTCTATCTTCTTACTGAGATTGTCCCCCAATAAAGCAAAGTTTATAGTCCTACGTATTGTTAAGCCGTTACAGCTCTGGGCTTTTACTTTGGATCATAAAAGTACTTCAGAGGATTGAATCAATTTTATTAAATGACATTTCATCGGAGGTCTTTTGTGCCAACACTCTCTTCTACACCCCTGCCAATGACTGATTTCCAAAGTAAGGGAGAGAAAAAGAATGAGGAGGGAATGGTAGCATTGTTTCTTCAGATCCTAATTACTAATGCAGATTCTGGATTTGTCTTATGGATGATGTTTAGCTTCTAGCAAAGTTAGTGAGTACTACTGCTCTACATGGATAAAGAGGAAATCAGATTGACTGCAGAGATCAATGGCTTGACACAAAAGCCTTCTGCATGCAGACTAAACAGACATCTGTTAAAATGAACCATGCAATCTATGGACAGAGTGCTGACATGCTCAGAAAAAAAAAATAGAAAAGAAAAAAAGCACTAGTATTTAAACCAGGCCCTGTTTGTGAATAAAGTATCACAGTATCTTCAGCTGGAAATGACAGAAAAGATCTAGTGGATTTCCTAGAAAAATTACAGTCTGCTATTTGTGAGCTGCCAGAGAATGAGGATGTTTCTTGCACTGATTGATGCTATAAAATACTCACCCACAACTAACTCAAGGGTACTCCTTCCAAGAACACAATGCTTCTGACTTTAGTGGAAATAAGAGATAAGGAGAAGATCCTTCAGGCAGCCAGGAAGAGAGAAGCATTGAATTCCAAGGGCAAGTGATAACAATTTCTCCAGACTTCAGCCAAAATATACAAGAAAGAAGGAGTTGGTAGAACTTTAAAAAGCCTTTGTAGATTTAAAATCCAAGGCTGTCATCTCTTCTGAAACTGGGTGCTCTACATGAAAATAAAGATTACCTCCTCTGGGATGCAGATTGAGGGAAACAGTTTGTGGCAGATACTACCCTCAATTTTGTCCTGGGACATTAGATGATTAATTCCTCGTGTTTTCCTGGCAGAGCCCTGGTATATTGCCATTCCCAGCAGTGTATGGTCTGTGCAGAGGGTCCCATGGGAGTTACAAGCAGCCCACCAAGTCTACTCCATCACGGGGACTGAGACAGATGGTGCAGCTGCCAAAGCTGGCGGGGCTGAGCATCTGGTAAATGTGTTGATTTAAAGCAGTTCTCAAGGAGCAGCTGCTGCTGTGGCTTGATGAGCACAGTTCAGAGGTGCTTCCTTGTCTGGAGCCTGTGGGGGAACTGGGGTGGTATTGCCACAGTCTCTTCTTGGAAGTGAGTACCAAATGTTTTGGAAGATGAAGAAAAGTTTTTGGGTGACCTGTCAAAGATTGCTGATATCAGAGAGGGAGTCAGCACCATGGAAGGTTAATGCTACCACTATTTCACAATGATATTTGATATTTAGGTTCCTCTAGGAAGGTTCTGGTCAGGCTTGTGTTTTATTTCTTGGCTTTTTCAGTATCTTCTGTATCTCCCACTGTGAATAAACAATATCTGGTTTAATGCTGAGACTACAGCTTTTGTGATGCACCCCGGCTGGATTTAGATTGGCAGTGTGGAGGCCTGGACATGTTGTTCTCTGGTTTTATTTGGAGTCTGAGACAGCTTTTTTCCCAATTTGTCTATCATAGCATTGGTACCAGGTGACAGCACGCTGCTTAAGGGCTACGTAAATATAACCTTAATGATACCAAGTCATCAGAAGAAGACTGATGAGACAGGACTGAGGAAAAGACTACATGTTAGGAAAAACTACTGAATTTTTTTAATCTGCATGGACAGCCCCAGAAAAGGCCATGAGCTTACTATTAAATACCCCCCATCATGCCCAGGAAAGGGAGTGCCCGTGAGCTGTGAGGAAACATTACAAAAGCCATTCTCACAGTTGCAATGAGAGACTGCTCCTCAAAGTCACTGACACTTTTGCAATTTACTGCACCCCTCTGAAGGCATATTTATTTATAAAAAGAATTAATTTTAGTAGAAAACAAATATTTCTTTTGTGTGTCAAGCCCACAATGCTAGGAAACTGTTGTTGACAATGCTGTCAGTAAAACTCTCCCAGTACATTTCACAAAAAAGTCTAAGAGACAGCATGTTGGTGGTCAGATACTGATGATACTGGAGAACTGATTTATAACTGTAAACCTTGTAAGTTTTTATAGCTGAAAGTTTCTTCACCAAGAAATCCCTGTGAAGTTGCCTGTTCTTGGATAAAAACTTTGCAAATGAAGCCAGGGTTTGTTGTAGAATCTTCTCCACCCTACAGGTCCCTTAATTTCTGTGACTTTTGGTTTACCTAAAGAATTAATGCTTGGTATATTAGGATGTCATTTACACCTTAAAAATTGAGGAAATTTCTGTGTCTTGATAAAATTTGACATGTTTTATCTGTGCCTTACCATCAGAGTACTAATGGGAATCCAAATGTTTTTGGAACTTTTCAACTGCCACACAAGCATTCAGGAGAGACACCCTATCTTTAAATCAGAAAATAGCTTCATTCCTCCTATCTTATCAAACAGCAGCACGTAATCCTACCAAAAGTCTCCCCACTGAACTACTAATGGAAAGGTGTTTACATACCAGACAGGAAGCCATACAACCTGTTTTGGGTAATCATAGGAAATGAAGGGATCAAAGTGTGGTGGAGAAGGAATTCCAGAACTGATCTGAAGAGGAAAGACATTTGGATACAAAGGCTCCTCTTAAGAGCATGAGGAGCACAGATAATGAACCTTAATGAATATGGGTGGAAAAGATGCAGTGACCACTGAGAAAGTGATTATTTCACTGGATTATTTCACATAAAAGATCATGAGAAATTTATTAATACTCATTTTATTTGTGAGTTTCCCATTTCTCCATAGTTTATGTTAAACAAAATATTTAACAGTTCATGTAAATACAAAGAACAGCTATTAGTGAATTAAAGGAGGCACACATGCACTGTATATATTTATATGCAATTACACTGCTTTACCCAGAACAATGAAAAAAGTCAGCAGATTTGGCTTAAAAAATTAAAGAAAAAAGAAATTTATGGAGATATTTTTACTTCTAACAATCCAAGAATGTTGGCATATAGTATATAATTATATATGAATTTATAATTTTCCAGTTACTCTTTGAAAGGTGTAGTTTATTCTTACTTTGAGAAAGAAATAACAGCATTAATAATAGCCGAAAGCACATCTCTGATCCTCTGCCCTTGGTGTCTTGAGGGAGAAAGACACTGCTCTGCCCCATAAAGAGCTTTACCCCTCTCACCTCATTTTTGCTTCTGTGTTTTTACCACTTCACTGCTCAGATATTCATTCTTTCTCTCATCCTTCATATCTTGCTTTGGTTTTGACATGGTTGATTTCAACCTCCTTTTGCCCTGTGAGTGCCAGCTGTTTTTTCCTATTTTTACCTTTTCCCAGAAGCATCTTACTTCTTTCTCCCAGGTTTGGGAGATGTCTAAAAGATTTGTTTCCTTAACCTCTCTCTCTAAAATGTCTAAGAGTACGGTCTCCTTAGCCTGCATAATTAAAGCACCTTTGCCTTGGTGTCTGTAAGACAATCTGCCATTGTTGAGATTCCTGCTTTGTGGATAACTGTCCATCACTTACAAGAACTGTCTTGTTCTTTCAAGCCTGTCTATATCCATCTGATGATTAGGGCTTGTGGGGTTCACTCCTGTTCATTCTCATGCATTCGTGCAGCTCCTGTGACAAGCCTCTGAGCAGGGCTGGGAGGCACTGCCTCGGTGCCTATATGCAGCAAAAGTATGTGGTCTTCATGCATCAGAAAGCCCACTCCTGCTCCGAAAGTTTAGATATAGAAAAGACAGACTGTTTTATCCTTGCCTTACAGAATATCCACTTGGGTTTAGGAGCCAGCTCAGAGAGCCTTGTTCACTCGCTGAGTTCAGCATGGCTGTAACATGCTTAGTTACAGTCCTGATCTTGAAAAATTGATTCCACTTTCAGAAATATTACCAATTCTAGGGACATTCACCACTGTAAATATAAGGGCTATTGCAAAAGCCTGGGAACCTCAATGGTCTTAAATGTCCTTTCCAACCTAAATATTTCTATGATTCTATGAAATTGTGAAAACCATGGGCAGCTTTATAAATGTGCCCATCAAGTGTTTCAGTTCACAGGAAGAGAAGGAGCACAAGCCTCAGGAAGCTACAGGCTCATTTCATCCAGACTGTTCTAGTCCAGGAATATCTCAGAAGAAGACATTTTCTTACAAATTTTTGTATACTTGTTATAAACCTGTTGGAAGCAATATTAAACCCCAACTTTTTTTAGCATCTCAGCCTTTTGTGATTTGTTTTTAAGTACAGCAGGTATCCCATAATCCCTCCTTCTCCTGAGTTGACTGTAGCCAGCACTGAAGATACATTCAAAACTTTGCTCCTGAAAGAGGCTCCAATCCAGGTAACCATCAAGGCACCCTGTGCCCTAAGACTCCTTCCTCCAGGATCACAAAATGGAAGAGTTGACAGCCCTGTGTGTCCCTAGATAAACAAGCCCTTTGCAGGGCTCTACGTGGCACTCAGGGTCAGCACTTTTGGGTGTAGCTGAGTTAGAGCCAGGCTTGAGCAGTCAAGAGGAGCATGTATCATTTCTGTGCACTGTTTTTAGTGTGTATGATAGGTTTGGAATAAATATTAGGAATTTTTATTTCCCTGGTTTTTGTTACTGTGTTGCTGTCCATTGCAGGATCAGGTGTGTGAACATCCCAAGACTATAACACCCTATTTCATTGTTGTTATTTATATGGGAAGGGAATGTGTTGGGCCCAAATGGTAGCAAAAGAACCCAGGTTCTCAAACTATCAAACTTGCTGCTGTGAGCACTCAGAAATTTATTCTGATCTTGCTTTTTGTGGCAAATATTCTGACAACTGTGTGTATGTCCAGTGACAACAACAACAAAAAGTGATTAACAGGAACCAGTTGGACTCAAAGCCACTCTTCTCCACGCTGTACCCTAGTTAAACATATCCCTAAACATAATTTCTACTGAAGAGAAGATAGAAGAAAAATACATGAAGTGTCTATCATATCTACATACTTAGTGTACCCCTTAAAGATAATAATAAATGGTTATTAGGGCAGCATAAGGACATGAATAGACTAGACTGGACTAGAAGTGATTTGTGAAGTGAAAAAAAAAACCCAAAAACTAAACAGTGGCCAAAAAATAAAATTGTGGGGGTTTTTTTGTTTTGTTTTGGTTTGGTTTTGTTTTGTTTTGTTTTGTTTTGTTTTTTGGTGCTTTTGTTTGTTTGTGTGTGGGTTTTGGTTTTGGTTTTTTGGTTTTCTCTGGGTTTGTTCTGTTTTTTGAATTTAAACCCCTAGTTTTTAAAAGGTTCTGCTAATCTTCATCTGGACGCTAGATGGGGATCTTGAGTCAGTCATGCCAGAAACTCCTTTATCCTGCTTTTTCTTTATTTTAATCTGTTTTATCATGGACAGAGTACATGCAATGCAAGTTTACTCTTCAGGCACTTATATTTATACTAAGGTTTTTTTGGGGGAAGGGTAATCTACAGTAAATAAATATTTACTTTTAAAAATGCAAGTTTAATTAAGGTTACATTGCATCTTTCAAAACAGAAGGGAATGCATCTGGAACTGTAGAGCACATGCTCTTCTTCGTCCTAATTGTTTGTTTAATTCCAATGGCACATTGCAATTGTTTTCTCACTTTTCAGTGCGGGATGTGGTTTACAGTGACAATTGTCTTACCGCTCTGTGGCACAGATTATGACAAGGGGAGAGGTGGCGGAGTCGCTCACTTGTGGCAGTACTAATGACCCAAGCATTGTTATTTCCATAAATGGGATCTTTGTGTGCTAACTAAACCTGAGCAATACAACTGTGAAAGCTGCTTTCCTTCAATCTTCCCCAAATCTCCATATGACTTGTATACATGATAATAAATTAATCTCTCTTGTTACCATGTTGTTGTTTGTTTAGTAAGCACCTCTTTCTTTCATGTGATGTCAAGCTCAGCCTTAAAATGTGAATCATATTTTGAGCCATTGTCTCAAACAATTCCTTTCTCAAAGGATTCTTTCTTCTTCCTTCAGTAAACTGGGCTTTGCAAATAGCATTGTAAAGAAGCATGCATGGCACCAACCTCACACCTTCAGACACTGCTGTAGACTGGTCTTAAGTAAAGTGACTTTGGCTGTCTCAGCTCATTTTGTAGGGACACACTAGCCCACACCATGTAACATGCAGTTTGGGATTATTGCCAGTTTCTTCCCAGAAAATACTCAGAAAGGAATTAGTGAAAGGACTGAACGACTTCTTGCAGCATCTGTGGAGTCAGGGTATTTCCAAGGTGAAATGGGATCATTCCTTGGGCAGCAGAAAGGAGGGAAAATAAAACAACGAACCCTGCAATGGCCTGTTGTTCTTAGTGCCTCATGCCATTATTGTTGAACACTCTGAACTGAAACATGCTGGTGGAGGAATAATTTGTGCTGCAGAGAAACAAGCTGAACACCGAATCAGTTCTTTTAAAAGGATCAATTTTTAGAATGTATTATAAATAAACAATTGTTTCTCGATATGGAGAATGATTTTATTTGATGACACACAGTGCTGCTTCTGCAGAGCTGATTGCTCTGTCAGAGCAAAAAAATAATATATTAAAGACATGAAATGCATGAAAAATGTCATTAAATAAGTCTTTACTAGCCTTGAAATGGGGATGGTTTGCATAATTGATTAATCATAAGGGGACATTTTTGGTCACAGAAATTATCATTAGTAGAGCTCCAAAGTTAAATAATCTCTATACTAATAAAAAATGCCATTTTCCCTTCAGATCTTTCCAAGATTTCTTCTTTCTTTTGGTCTTTCTTGCTTTTAAAGGCCTTAATAATTAAACGATATTTAACTTGAAGTGGGGGTGATGAAACCCTTGAGAGCCAATTTCTTCCCCCGGCACTCAGCGAGAGCAGCGGCGCCCAAACAGCGCACGTGGGCCCAATCCTGCAAGCTCAGCTGTGGTGCTTTGCAAACCAGCAGTTTGGATCTGGGCTTTTCCTTCCAAACTCCAGTCAATGAGAGCTCTCTGAATTTTCTTCCTATAAAAGAAAAATAAAATCATGCCAAGCAGCATCTTTGTGCACGCTTTTCCATTCCAGTATTAAAAAGCAACTGTCCTGTTTGTTCTGAAAAATTTCACCTCCTTGTGAAACTCTGGGCTTCACAAACATGCACACACTTTTTTTTGTGACATAGTTTGTCCTTTGTGATGGATGTCACTGCATCTAGTTCAGAGATATAAAAATAAATATTTTTTTATTGCCAAGAATTTAATTAAAGGCAACGGCTTTTGATACACAGTTCCCAGAAGAATTTTCTTTAGCTTGCTTTTTTTTTTTTTTTAAGGCTATTTTAGATTGAATAAAACAGGAATTGCATGAAGCACAAATGGGTTAAACAAGGCTTTCCATACCTGATTTTATTATTAAAAAATAAATGGTGTATGGGTTCAAGCCTTGTCCCCCACCACAAACTGGCAGTCTTCTCTACTTCTCATTTATTTTTAATCCTTCAGGAGGTACAAATGGTTGGAAATCACATCTACAACAAAAAGAGAAATGGAGATGTTTGGCATCATACAAAAGACTTTTCTGGTTGTTATTTTGCTATGGATAGTTTAATTTGGTTTATTTAACCGGGAGATGATCCTTAAATTGAGACATAAAGTACCTTTGCATCATAAATGTCCTTCTCAGGAGATCTCTAACTGAGAGTTGCAATACACTGCAGACAAGAAAATGTGTTCAGAACCTCATTTATTACTCCATTTTTAAAATGTGAAAATAGGGTAATATCATATATCTCAGAAACATATTGTAATGACTTCCAAACATGAGCATAAAATTGGTGTAAAACTAATTTCAGTCTCTAGAACTTTTTCATTTGTGTTTATTTGTATGCAGAACATAACATATATGTTAACACAAGCCACTATTCACTCTAGCTTGTACATGTACTGAGATAATGACACAGAATTGAATACTGATACACGTGGAAAATATATTGTGTAAATATTTAAAAGATGGAACAGACTTAAGAGATCATTTTAGTACATTTAGATATTAATTGTTGTACAAAATCAAGATTTCCTTACTAAGTTGTAGCGGTCCTATTTATAACTGTATTGCAATGTGAGGAACTGTTTTCTAAATCTCTAGTTATAGCTAGCTGAATTCAAAAATCAGTCTGAGGATTTTGAAGCAAATCAGTTTTTCAGTTTCTTACCAGTTGTTTTTAGCAGAGTAGAACCAGAGCAACACAGACGTTTAAAAGGTTTACAGGATTTCTTGAGGCCAATTTATATATACTTTTGCCAGTGAAGAATACAAATGTTGATTGATGAATACTATAGCTAGTGTTTAAAAAAACCTCTTACCACTCTCCTCCAAATTTGTTTCTATTCTATCAATATTTTATCTCAAGCTAAGTTGTATATATTTTTTAACATCTCAAGATTTATTTCATATCTCATAGATATATAAAGCAAGTACTTTTTTAAAATATATCTCTCATAAGCAAGGGTTGGCAATTTAGTAAAAAAGTGTGATTTTTTAATCAAGATGTATCTTGATAATACAACAGTAATGATTGTCTTGAAGATCTTTTCTTTCTGCTTCTGTTTTGATATTCTGTTTTTCTGCATCCACCTGCATTGGATGTTCGGCATTGTCAAGTGTTTGTATGAACAGGAACACATTACAATGCTGCAATATGCTCAACCAGTGTGACATACATTTTTTTGTGTGTGTTTTGCATCTGAAGTTTTGTAGTAATTTAGTCCCTACACAAGCAGCTGAGATTTACTGGCATGGTATGACTATATTAGAGGTGCAAAATATCCATTTCTTCTGAATCCACCTGCCAGTATATTTTAATAATAATTCTAATTTGAATAATCTTCCCCAAAATAGTTGTTTAATAGAGATATCCTTTCTTTCACTTTACCTTTTCCTTCTATGCTCCAGTTCAAGAAAGCTTCCCACCATATGCATTTAGGCATGTTTTGAAAAGCATATTTTAACTTTGACAGGATCAAACATTTTTCTTAGGCTAGTGTGAATATTCCAAGGAGATGAATTATTTGATGTTTACATTATGAATGGGTGGTAATATGCATACTACCCTGAAATTTATAAGAATCAAATATTTAAAAACACAGTAGTAATTTTTGTTCAGTCCTGGAAGAAACCAGAGTTTAGCCAATGTGAGGGGGGAATACTTTCTCTTAAAATGTGAAGTTATGATGTTCTTAACCATGTAGAGTACTAAAATTGCGTTGGATAATAATGACTTTCTGTCACAAAAAGCAGCTTGCTTTTAGAGTAGTGACCTAGATAAGATGGGGTCTGTATTCTATTCTCACTCCCTAAACTACCTGGCCATGCATGGCACTTTATCAGCTTTCATATGCCAGTGTGTTATAATATGCTGCTAGATCATATAGCCCAGGATACTGCATGCTGATGGGTTATTTCTGTATTAATTATGCTTTATATTCACTGTGTCTTTATGAAACAGATGTTTAGCCTATTGATCTTGCTGAAAACTCTAAGAAAAATAAAAATAAAATAAAATTAACTTTTCCTGAGATGTTACATTTAAATCCTCAAGAGAATGAAATTTGCCTCCTCAACTCCTGGAGTTCCATACAATGAGACAGGACTGACTCCCATCTACTTCATCATACAGATTCGCCCAGTGTGTATTAAATATACATTGGCTCAGCTGCTAATTCAGGAGCATGAGTAAATTGTACAGTGAAGGAATAGAATAACTCTACCTGGAAAGATAGGTGTTGTCCACAGCTTACTAGGTTAACCCGTTTACAAAAAGCCCATGTTATTTCTGGAACAATTCTGTTCAATGCAGATACTTTTCATGGAAAATCTGTTTCCAGTATTGTGGACATGCCACTATCCCCTCTTGTTGTAGTTGAATGCTGACATAAATCTTTTTCTAATAAAATGAGCTATTCAAATTTTTTCTTTACTGAATGATGTCTGAAACAGATGTATTTTAATCTGCTGGGCATAGAAAATGAAATTTACGTGTCAGTGAGGTCTTTCTGGTTAATAAATGTTTTAAAAGAGAGAAAGCAGGAAGCTAAATATATTTAAAACTGCAATGCTTTGCATATGGTGCTTTTAGCAGAAAATACAGTATTCTAATACTAAATTGTATCTTATTTATGAGAGAAAAAGTATACATATTTTGTGATAACAAATATCTTTCATGTAGGGGTATCATATAAAATGCTGGAAAGAATTCTGATTTCACCAGCAATACTTCCCTGATGCTAGTCCCAATAATGCTTTTTTTCATGTAGGAGCAGCATCTGCATGAAGCATTTTGTTTGTTATCTGTGTGTGTGTGTAATTTTGAACTCATTATGTTTTCCTGTTATTTTAGCTGTTTACATAGCACCAATTTTAGTGCATTACTGGAGCTTTCTCTTACTCTGAATGAGCTGGATCCAAAGCCCACTGAAATCATTGGAGAGGCCCTGTTAGCTGAAGTTGACTTGCCACTGGGGATGGAGATTAAGACAAAGGGTTGTATTCAGTGTCCCCTGGAGGTTCAGGCAGGTTTTCCAAATAATCATGAGCACTTCTAAAAATAGCTGAGTGTGTTGATGAGATTTTATGTTTTTCATCACA
>JANPWX010000012.1:1972130-2163326 GCA_024734555.1 Trochalopteron elliotii | reverse complement strand
TTACATAATTACCCAGAAGTGGGGAATGTTCATCACCCAGGACACTCACCATGGGGAAAGAGAGAAGATGGAAACCCATTTGAGAATTCAGGGTTCAGAGTCCACAATATTATTCAAATTCTTAATGTCCATCAAATACATAGCAGAACAGCAGCAATTGATTTTTCTGATGCAAGGTTTTTTAAGAGCTTGTTTCAGAATCTGTTTTTCTCATTAAGATTTTAAATCCATGGCTTCTAACTTTGATCCCATTGGTTGACATTAATCCTTATTTTATCTTGTTGCTGTTTTGGGTTTTCTTGGGAGGGGCGGCATCCCCCAATCCAAGACATCTAACGCTACTTCATCTGAGTAAAAAAGCAACCATTTCCCAGGAGAATGCACAGATTATTCTTCTTTCTCCCAGGCAGGGAGGGAAGAAGCCTCAAAACCAGAAGGAGTTAGACACCACCACCACCATCTGGACACAGGTCTTTGCTCCTGTATTTACTTCATTGCGTCCTGGATTACACATAAGACAGTAAGAGAGCAAGCCCTTAGAACTGTCCAAATGACACTTTCTTTGGTTGGCTCCACTCAGCACTGCAGTAGATGGGTGGGTTTTAAAGAGACAGAGAAAAGAACTTCCAATTACATATAACCATTGAATTTTGTATGTGAATGTCACAAACGTTTCACAGAAGGATGTATGTGATGCATGATCTGGTGTAACCCTATCAAAATAGAAATATGCTGGGAGTGGTGACATCTGCCTCTGTCCTAACTGCAGAACAGAAAAGTACCTGGATCCTTTTCATTTGGGAAACCAGACCCAGGTTTAATTTGGCATGACCACATATCTACGCATCCCCTTATAAATGTAAAGAAAGATACTATTCCTCTATAGAGTGCTTGTAGGTTTTATTTGTTTGCTACTAGATTTTCCTTTGCCAGCATTGCCCCCATGCCAGCAAGACCTTTACCGGACAGTATTTAATTCAGGGCCAGGATTTGGAAAAAAAATGGAAGCCAAGTGGAATATCATCAACTCTACATTTGCAAATTTGCCCAGTTTTGTTTAAATTACTTTCCTGCTTCCTAGTTTGTCTTCCCCTCAGCACAGAAAAAAAAGAGGATTAAAGCTGTCAGGGCTGTACTTCAGAGGCAGCCCCAGCAAAGCCCCTAAAGAAGAAAAATGAATGATCATAACCCATCCTCTGGATCCTCTCCAGCATAAGAAAGGATAAACTATTTTTTTTTAGCACTTGTTAGGTTCTACAGTCAAATAAACATCACATGGCAGTCTCTGGAACTGAAGATAGAAGGTCACTGAGACCTGGATTTAATAGTGAGGACACTGAACATAGGGAGTGTTTTGGTCACTGAAATTGATGCCCTTCAGATGCCATGTCAAAATCTGAAACTTGACTGATTGGTGTCTAAAAATTAAGAGCAGATGCTGTTAGACACTATTTGCTATTTATCATCTCTTCAATAATCTTGCCCAGAAATGGCAGGTTTAGCAATCAGACAATTACTTCTTCACAAGAAAATTAGTGTCAGAAGTGGATTTATTGAGTAAGGATGAAAAAAAATGCATGCTTGACAGCTTCTGACAATCTGACTTTTCTTAAGAAAAAAATACCAATAGTAGGTGTTTTCCCCCAATTTTCACCATGGGAAACATATTTACCCTCTGTGGAGTCCTTAAGAGATTTTCCTTTGAGGATCCAGGACCTCCAATTGAAACACGTGAAAATGGAGTAAACTGAATTATCTGGTATCTTTATTGTTTTTTGATACTTTTACAGTGACAAATCCACACCTGGAATTCAAATATAATAGCAGCTTTATGCAGCATGACATAGTACAAGCTTAAACAGTTGGAGGTAATCTTGGCTAATCAGATAGACTAACATCCATAATTGTTTAGTGAATTTTAAGATTGCTTGGCATTCACACTAATAAATCCAGTCTGGACTGGACTTTCATTCGGAGAACACACAATCCAAATGCCCTGCAAACTTCCTGTTCATTGTAAGGCCAATGCAATATAAGAAAATGGTTGTTAGAGGTGCACAGTGATAAAGAGGTAACGTCCTTTAGCTGATGTATTGTTTGCTACTTCACAATTATTGACAATTTATGGCTCATTGGAGGACAAAAAGAGATTGAGAGGAAGGTACAAATAAAGTTTGGAAGGCTAGACTTTGCATTCGTTAGACTTGATAAAAAAGCAATTTCTCTTTTTTGTCAAAACTGTGACATCTTTCAACAGCAGATGAAGTATTTTCTATTAGTTAGTTTCAGATCGTTTTATTTTAACATAGTGCACCCACTTTAAGATATACCTATTAAATATAGCCCTAGATAATAATTTGGGAGAAGTAAATGCTAATTTTTAAAGTCTATTTCCAAGCATCTTATGTTCCACAGATTTGCTGAGAACTATTTTTGAAGTCTGCAGTCCTTATGCATCCTGTTGTTTAGATGAAATTTAAATCTAAGTATCTTTGGCTCATGTATTTTACCCACAACTCATTATAACAAAATCACAGGCTCTGTCTTACAGAGTTTTAAAGGTGTGAGAAGGATGAGGAGAACAGCTAAAAAATAGCTTTAAGAGCTGTAAATTACTTATTAGAGAGACTTTATCTCTGTGTCAAATTCTCTAATTTCTTTGTTTCAACAGTAGCAGCTTTTTCTATTTCCTTTTGTCTGCTACTCTACATTACATTTCTGAGCTTTGCTCTTTCTCATCTAAGCGAAGTTGTATTTCAGGGTATGCCAATAAAGCATGTCTTCTCCAGGCAAAGAATTTGTTGTTGGAATATCTATATTGGAGTTCAAAGACAAAAGCCCTGTTAATGCAATTTCTATTCTGAATTTTGAAATGCTGTTACCATTTCTCAGTTTTAAAAGGATTTGTGCATCTTGACTTTTTACTTAGGAAGTCCAATTATTAATCCTCAAAATAATCTGCCATAACCCCCCTAGTGCTGACCAAGAAGTAATGGCTTTAGTGGCTCTTCTTGATGTTAGATGTCCCTGCCTATCCCTGGTATAAACCAAGCAAAGTAAAAATGGATCCATTCTGCATTGTCTTGGGTATGATGGGGGGAAACAAGAACAGACTTGTCTGTATAGTTACAAGAAACAGACCAAAAAAAACCTGATGTCAAACAATAGGGCTGGAATTAAGCCAACATATCACAAAATGAAATGGCTGAAGACTTCATCAGTACAGGAGTGAAATATCCTCTTGGAGCAAAACCAAAAAATACAATTTGCTTAGATAATAATCTGGAACAATGATACTAAACATTTTTTAATAATACATAAGTTTTTCAAAATCTCCTGGATTTGTAGGTTTGTAAGGTAAGAAAGGCTTGATTCTCTCACATTTTCACTTGTTATACAACTATGTAATTTTGTGCCTCTGTAAGGGCTTCATCCAAAGACTACTGTATCATTGGAAAGAATGTGATTAATTTACATATGCTTTAGATAAGGGCATAAATGAAAGATGAACTCTCTGAATCATTATTTCTGCTACAATTTTGGCCTTGGTCATACTTCTTCTGACATAGGGCATAAAAACAACACATTCTCAAAACATTTATTCATATGAAACCAATTTGTAGTAAAAGTATTAAAAAAAATCAGGCCACAAATATTCCAGACTTATGTATTCATCCATCTATTAAATTAATTTCATTAAAATCATATGGGTGTGGATGAAGATTTTCCTTGGTTTTATTCTATGTCTATTGAAACACTGAAGAGTGTTGGCTGACATTTCAAGCAAAATACCTGAAGATCATCTTACTTGATGTTGTATTCTGCCAAATTGCATTTGGATTTCGGAGTAGATATTTAATTTTTGCAAGGCACACAGGGAATAAGAAGCATTTTCTACTTATAGAAAGTGATTACAGCTGAAGACATGCAAGTTGTCAATTTATCTCATGCAATGTGTATTGCAGTACATCATAAATTATGCTCTTCTTGGAGGAAAAAGACTCTTTTAATCTTAGCAACTAGCATACAAGAATCACAAAACCATTCCATTATACCTATTTGAGGAGCTGAGTCTAGAAATCAATAATAAAAAGTAGATGTCTCTTGATAGTTAAATGTAATTTTGAAGAAGGAATTTTGTAGAATTTCCTAAGTTTTCAGATTTCCTAAGTTCAATGTGAAACAGGCCATTTCTAACTATGCCATCAGAACACATTTAATTTTATACTTTCGGTGAATAAGAAAGTTTTGTATTTGAGAATGTGCTGCAAGAAGAAATTCATTGAAAGTTAAAGTCATGGCTACTTTTGCTAAGAGACACAAGCAGTTTGAGATATATCTGTTGGAAGCTTGAACTAAACAGAACTCAGCTGAGGAATATATGCCTGCCTCTGAAGGCTCTTCCCCCAACCCCATCTATGGTGCACCTGCTCTTTCATGACAGCCTGCACAGGGAATTTGGAATGTAGTTCTCTGAAAAAATGTATTACTGGTTTGTAACATGTTCATTGGTATGGAGCAAGTCAGTAGAAACATGGTACAATTCTTTACTTTGTTCAGCAGCAGCAGGGTATACTATGAGTTTGGCTAGTTCTGGAAACGAAGTATTTGTTATTGAAGGACTGCAATAGGGGTTCCTGGGTTGGTGAAGTTTGTGGACTGCTAGGTAGAAATCAGAAATAAACTTTTCCAAAAAAGTTGACTATAGCATTTGACAGTAGGTGAGCTTGAATATACATTCTCTGAAGTTGTTAAATGGGGACAGAATTTCTTCAGCAAAAATAAACACAGAGAGGCCTCTGCTATGGCACGTTTGAGTTGCTGTGTGAGTGTCTTGCAAGTTTTGAAGCCTTGCACTTCAGTTTTGTTAGCCCGTTGGAAGAAATCTCATTTAACTGGCATTTTTACATCTACATTAATTCTTTTAAAACACTGAAGTGAGTGTTCTACAGCTATGTAAAGAAACGCATTATCAAAGCATTAAGATATGATTAAACTGACATTTTCTTAAGAAAACGAAAGGAGCAGGAAAAAGCCATTCTAAAAGGACTGAGTGCTACATACTCCAGATATTATCTTCAGTGCTTACTCAGGGATCTTTAAAGAAGCTTATTACCAAGTACCCTAAGAAGACAAGTGTGGATGTGTACAGATCAGAGGAATGCAAGTTAATGCACCTGCCAGATTTTACTATCGTACAAAGCATGTCAATCAGCACTCAGACCTTGCGTTTAAAAATGTGTTCCTTCAGATTTTTTTCAGTGCTGTATCGCACATAGCTAGAATTTCCTAGTCAGTATCCATCCAGTGTTGCAAATGTCATAATATATGCTACTGAATATACATCACTGACATGAATGTGAATAGTCCTTCATTAGATTCAGTAATGAGCTATAGAAATACTGGTAGATATGGTTGCTGGGAGTACATATATTTAAGTCTTTCTACTATTGTCAATAGGAAATAAAAGCAATATTTTGAAATTAAAGAAAAAATCAGTTCTGCATATGTTTTCTTTAAGAAAGATAAATTAAAATGCATAGTGAGTTGAATAGATTGGTCAGTTTATAGCACATGAATTTACAGTGGTTTGAAGCACAGCTACTTGATAGCTACATACAGCTCACATCCCACAGGACCATTTCGAAAGTGATGTGTCAGTTTTGGCTTGGTCTTCATTAGGGAAAAAATATGTTTAGAAACTCATCCTGAGAGGTCACCATCTGGAAAAGCCTGTAGGGGAGGAGGGCCTGGTGTACCAGATCACCACAGGATAGCTGAAAGCTGCTGAGAATCTGCAGTGATGAAGAAGACAAATACAGAAGAGAACTTATGAGAAAAAATGGTATTAGGGCCATCACACACTGTGCTAATAAGGTCTCCTTTGTTGCTCTGTACAAAAATCTGACATTGCTCTCTACAAAAAAAAAAAAAAAATCCAACCTGGAAGTGCTGTAGAAAGACTAGCAGTAGGATGTGGAGGAAAGAAATTCAGAGGATAAAAATCTTCATTTTGCTGTGTTTACACTATCTAGGGAAGTTATGACTGCTGCCTATATGGGGTCAGAGAGAGATGTCTTTCAACCTAAAGAGCCACTTGCACAAGAACAAGCAGGTCTTTAAGAGCAGGTGGGTGAAAACAGAGATGGCAGCAGGCAGTGGGTCTTGGTCACTCATCTGGGCCCTCAGGCTTTGGTTCCCAACAAAACAAGGAGTCTGAACCTTGGAAGGTTCTCTGGTCACCTTCACGTGCTCATGCATTCTTACTTGTAGTTCTCACTTACTCAGAGGGAACAGTCTTCAAACCTTGCAGAAGGGTGCAGAACCATGAAATCCTGTCTCTATTCACTGTTTTAATTGGTTTTTCAGGATTTAGCCAAAAAAATATTTTATCTAGTGAAAACTCAGTATTTACTGAGTAAGGACATCAGGTTGTGGTGTTAGATGGAAGTCACTTTATAAAAAAGTAGAATAAACATAAAGTGACTGAAGATATTCAAGTGACACTGTTTTACTGGAAATATAGTCATATAAATAAATGGGCTTTATCAGTTTGCTGGTACCTCCAGCAATGTTGACATTTGCATTCTGCTCTCCTACCTCTGACAGACTTTAGTTCTATTAAAATAATGAATTCTTATGTTGATATTTACCTCTTAGCATGAGGCATTTGGAACAAGTCAACACAGTTTCAGGGATGAATTTTGGAAGTTTATTAAGATATAGAGATTTAAAAGGGAGAAATCTATACAGATGGCATGTGTCAGAGATTTCTCTTTTTATCAGTCCTCATTAAACATGTCCATATATGATGTGCTTTCCAACAGAAAAATGAAGCACAAATCCTGTTTGGATCACCAGCAGGGTCTGATGTCCAAAGGCAGATATTTTATTTAAATGATCCTATATAGCTCAGTAGGAAATACCATTTTCATTGTGTTTACAAACATGTTAGCATTCATTAAAATGTTTTTCTGCTGCCCTTGAGATATGTATTTTTAAATACATACTTCTGAAAAGCTTTAGAGAGCAGAATTTTTTAAGTCCAATCATTTGACAGGTGTTAATTCGCATTAAAATTCTCATTGCAGAGGCCTAGAAGTCAGGTGTTCAGAACAGCTTCAACACCAGAGAATGACTGAACCATAATGTCCTTCAAAGCAGTTTTTTCCTCATAACTTCGTGGCTATTTTTGTGGTCAGCGTAGGGTACCTACCTGGGATATGACATCCTGTAATACAATCTGTGGTTTCCCCAGTCAGCCCAAGGCTCTGCTTGTACTTATCAACATCTCAACAGCATCATTTCTTTTTGATACATGACTTCAAATGTAAACAGCTACTGGATAGTTTTGGCATCATCAGCTTTTGTTAAAAAATAAGTTACTAATTTGATAAACTCTAAATATGATATGCTCTGAAGACTGTTCACTCTTCCATTTTTTTTCTATGGTGCAGAGACAATTTGTTAAGACAGGGATGATTTTAAATGCTCAGGAAAAGTACTCCATCCCAGTCCCATCTTGAGGCACTCTGGCCTGTTCAAAATTCATTCTCTTCACTTTACAAGGCTATTAATATAAATATCTCCCCACTAAGTGTTCACCAACAGGGAAGCTAAAAGTGCAGGAGAATGATGTTGCTTAATAGGTGTGATACTACCATAATCATCATTGGGGATTTCTCTGTAATGGAGAAAACTTGGGATGATATGCAGTTTCATTTCAGAACTATCCCATAGCTGTTTGTTGAAGCAAAGGAGAGAATGAAAACAATAGGGAGCAGGATGGAGTTATTTTCTGTTCCAAAAGTAATACCCTATTATGAATTTTCATGTGCAGCCCAAAAAGCCAGAAGATTTCTAACAGAGGCAGGAGGCTGCTTGTGTAGCTCTGCTGAAATCACTTAGTGTTTCTCATCTTCAGGTGCATGAAGGACTGTTTGAGCAGGCTGTAACTGTAGTCCTTCAATCCTCCTGGCATAAATTGTACAGGTTTTCTTAGCAAAATTGCATGACCAGCATTGTCTCAGTATGGAGAATTTCCCCAAGGATTGACTTCTTTCATGGTGCAATACAAAAAGTACCAATTACTATCTCATGTGACTTCGCCTTAAGTTAGGGGTCTTGCAGGATGCTCTAATAAAGGGAAAATAATGTGGATATTATTTGTTACAATTCTGCCTAATTGTATAGAATATTAGCTTCCAATACCTGCCTTATGTGGAAAGTCAGGTAATATTATCAAATTATGTTTTTCAGCATTACATCTTGGTAATGCATGAATTAGCCAGCAAATTTGAATAACTTTTTTGATTTAGAGTACTTCAATATGTGATTTACTTCTGTGTTTAATTTCAATCAATAAATATTGTTCTATAGTGTTTTCATTATAACAGGAAGTGCTTTGAAACTAACTTTATTGGTATATACATTTGAAGAGACCTGTGCTCTCAGGCATAAGATGCATTTCTTAGTACCTGCCAAAATGTAGGTATACTCTTTTCTACTTGGTATTGCATGCTTTGAATGTGATTGTCCTGGTGAGGACCTGAAACTTATACCATAGTTTCTTACTTTGGATATGCAAAATATATAGGCAAAATTTCAAACATAAATTCCCCCTATGACAAATTTTTCTATTATGGTTAATGAAGTTATGTGATAAATCATCCTTTTAAAAAAAAATGTTCTTCTGAATTCATGGACTAAAAAATATGACCTTGAGAAACTTTTAAATGAAAGAGGTGTTTCCAACTGTCAGAGATGCCCAGCTCTATCAAGACCTCACACCATCCAGCAATCATTCCACAGAACACTGAAAAGTTATGATTATATCCTGGAGATGCTGAAGGGTTTTTAGCCTTTAGGACAAATGGACAACTCTGTATGTATTACAATTTTAAGATCACAGATTAACTGGAAAACAGCTTGAGCAAAAAATAATGCTTGACCCTCTGTTGGACTATGTTTCTTTGAATAGTTCTGTTAAATCCATAATTTTCTCTACTTTCTTTAAATAAGACTGGTTTTCAAATAGTTAATTAATGTGCATGAATAACAATGACTAGTGAGAAAGCTGCATCACCCTTCTTTACTTCACACTAGCATTATGGTGAGGTTTTGGATTAGTTATAGCCATGATGTACAGGGATTTTCCAATTTTGATCTGGTGGTGGTTTGCAGAATCAGAGGCAATCACTGTTACAAGAAGACCATGATCCTGATTATGTGCTCCTTGCTGGCAGGTAATTACTCCTAAAAGTACTTCCATATGGATCACCACAGTTGTGGATGTGCAGTTATTCTTGAAGTAAATTCAGACAGAATTAATGTGTGAGCCTGCCCAATGAATCTCTTTAGCTTCTTCTTGGAGCAATTTAGGAATGGATTATTACATGTAGACAGATTCTTCCAAGATCCTAAATTATTTTGTGCTCTTACCACCAAAATCTACTAATTTTTTTAATGGCAAAGTTCCAGGATTTTTAGAGTAGGCTCCATAATCCAACTTTGTTGAAAAACTCTTATATCTCTAATTCTAGACTCCTTGAAAATGTGAAAAATCTTTAAATACATTCCCACCAGTCCAATGTAATAAAGATCTATCCATAATTTGTCTGGATACAGCTACAAATGAAATACTTCTAATTATTTTACTTGGCCTTCCTATTGTTCATTCATGAAGTACATGGCAATGTTTCTCAGTACAAGTAAAAGTTATCTTGATCTTCCCCATGTCAACTTCACTAAATTTCCTTCTTAGTGGAAACTTCTTCTTCATTGAATTATCTAACAGAAACCCAAAGAAGCTTGTAAATTTAAAACAAAATTACCACAATCCAAAGCAACCATCCCACAACAATTTCATTCTCACTCTAGAGAGAATCAATCCATGTGGAAAATGTAAATTTAATGTACAACTTGAGTAATACTGTAATGTGAGTTACAGAATAAGTTAGATAAATGTGATTGTCTTTTTTTTGCACTGTCTATACAGAAAAAAAATGGAAATGCTTTAACATGTTGCATAACGTTTGCCCTAATGCATAACATTGCATAACATTAGCCCTAACTAATCTTTGAAACAACACTGATTTATGTACACAGTAACTATTTGCCTCTTTCTACTTAGCAGAGTATTAAAAAAGAGATTAGGACCAAGGTTCAGGATGAAGTTGCCTAAAGCTAAGTATTTGATTTTGGCTTTAGGAGTCTAAATAAAAATGGCCTAGTTTTTAGAGCTGTTGAGCACAGATACCTCCACATCAATCTCATGAAAGCTGTAGCTCTTACATGATGTGGAATCTGCCCACTCTTTGAAGTGACTTACATGGGCTGAAGTGCCTGGATAATGTGCCTTATTTTGAAAATGTTGGTCTATAATGCTTGCCCCAAAACAGGCTGAGCAGTTAATCAAAGAGAGAAGGAATCCTGTCAAATGGACAGTGATCTCCCACTTCCATACTACAGGCAGAAAAGCTCCATAGGGAGGACAGCGGCAAGAGCAACAATTAGTAGGGATGCCCTTGCCTCTGCAATATCCATTGGAATTTAATGGACACCTGCAGAACACTAAACAGTAACACACAGGAACTGGGAACTACCCCTGACATCAGGAGGAATGATCTTCAAAAGCATCTATATTGCCTCTGAGTTCCAAAGTATTTTTTTTCACAGCACCTTTCTTAGTTGTGTGGGCACACATCCTACCTCATACATAACACAGTGCCTCTAGGATGAAGACCGTTGTGCCTTGGGGGCCTACTCTTGAGCTTACTTGTTCTCTTGAGTTGAGTATATTTAAAAATATCCCTCTTCTCTTGATTTTTCCACCTAACTTCAGCCTGTTTCACATATGTAAGCTCTTTTTCACATGTCAGTGATAATTCCAGCTGCAGTTTGAAGAAATTTACCACACATATGAATATGAATAAATATTCATAGGTAATGCTCCCCTTAGTCAACTGAACCTTTTGCCGTATCCAGTTGCCATTCTGGCAAGCCAGAATTCATGTAAGGAACCAGTATTTTGCACACCTGCCTTTTTCAGCAGAAACTATAATTTATCTGTCTTTTAAGAAACTATCATCAGTGGCTACTCTAAAAAGATAAGCATGTGTGATGCAATATTGTGTTCACAGAACACTTCTAATTAATTACAAAGTCTCTAAATATGTAAAGGCCAGAGTTTCATTTTCTAAGTTCATCTTGGTTTACACCGCAGAATAAATTTGCTTTTTTGTGTCATAGTAGTAATATGTGCACTAAGAAGCACAAAATCTGGCACAAGGATGGATTTGAATAGAAGGCATACAATTTCAATTTGATAATGACTGGAATGTTCCCACACACATCAGGAACTAAATTGGTGCCAGTGAGAAATGAAAGTCTTAGTACCACATAAGTGGTGTTAAGTGGAGATTGGCTTTTTTTCAGCTTGTCCCAAATACACTGTTCATTTCTGAACATTGCCATCCTCTGCTCTGATTGAATAGAGGCAAATAAAGAGGGACTTCTGACATGCAATATGTTACCTGTCCCACAGTTTACCTCTGGCAATTGGTCTCTTTTGTCTTTATGTGCAGGGGACTGCAGTAGCAATATGCTCAATAATTCCTGATCTCCTAACAGCACTTCTATTCATATAATCTTGACTGCTCCTTCCATTGTGGTCCTTACCAAATAGACCCAAAAGTGGAAAGCAATCTTTCCAGTCTCTTGACCACATTATTTGTCATGATGATGTCCACATCCAGGGAGCTCTGCTGTGAAGAAGTGTGTCACACCAGTGATGGAAGAAAGAAAATTCTGGATGATCGGATAGAATGGAAGACAACAAGAGGATCAGTCCTCTTCTTGAGGATGGATTTATAAAAGTTATAAGCAAAATCCCATCTCTCCAAAGTCTGCATGATGGAGACTAACTCTGATATTGACTATACACTGAACTAGTCCTGAAGTTTAGCAACTAGTAGGAATCACTGGTAGGAGATTGTAGCACTCTGTCCTTTACACTGCATTTCACTACAACCCAGTCATGCATATTGGGCCCTTTTTTCCCTGAGTTAAGGGTATGATGCTGCCTGTTTAAGTCATACATGTGCAGTTTCTATACCTCAGAGGCAGGAGCCACGAGCACATGTAAATGCACAATGTTCAAAAATTGCCAAGGGTATTCCTGAGGCTGGGTATTTTAGCACAAACCATGTGAACATGAATGTGGCTCATAGCTGTCACTTGAGGCTCCAGGAGAGGTTTCCACAACTTCCTCATTTTGTAAATCAATAATAAAAACAACAGCAGTTAGCACTTCTCTCTTACTTTCCAGACTGCAGAACACAATATAAATATTGACTAATTAGCCCACATGAATCAGAACAATGCTTACCACATCTGCTCAGAAACATAAAATGAGGCTGGGGTATTCACATGAGCCTGAGGGAGTTTCCTGCCCAAATCACATGGCGTATCATGGGGAGGTGGGGGCTAACTCCCTGAGGTACCCTTGAAAAACCAAGCTTTAATAGATCATGTCTACAGTCAATTTAACATACAATTAAGCATTTTCACAAAGCAAATAGTACCAGAACTGTTGAAAACGTAATCCTGCCCCCTTGTTAAAAGAGGCTTGGCTTTTTGGCATTATGCAGAATGACTGTCACCACAGCGCTTTGAAGTCACTATCGCTAAGGCAAACATGTGCAGGTACAAATAATTCAGCAGCAGAACACTGATGCTCCCCAAGTTTCTTATGCCATGTATGATCCTGAAATCTTCAGGATCATATTTTAGTCTATTTATTCTCCACACAAAAGGTACTTTACAAAATCTGCTAAATAGCTGGGCCTACTTACTGGGTCCCAGGAATATGCCCTGCACACATCTCATCAGACACATCTGTTCCTCCAGCTCCTGGCTCCTCTGTTCTCTTTCACCAGCAGCTGGTCTCTGAATGGATGTCGGAGACTGATCTCTTTGCTTTGCTTAGGCTGTGGGATTGTTTCTCTTCTGGTCTGCAGAGATCTGTCAATATTAGCTTAAATGTAGGTTATTTTTTTCTTGTGAAAAGAAAAGATAAAAATTCTTCCTCCTGATGGTGGCTTAGAGCACTTCAGATTATCCCTTGTTATTTCTTTGCAAGAAGAAATGTATATTCTCTTTTCATAAGAATTATAGCAGTTAACAATCCTCCAGCCCAAACTTTGTCCCATGAAGAACTAACATCAGTGGGAGTTAGCTATATCCGCTAAGGGTAGAATTAGGATTCTCACAGAAATCTTTAGGTTCAAATAAAACAATCTTCGCTGCTGTAACCATAGCAGCTCTCATGTCCTACACAGTCCTTTTTAAGGATATCTTGGTCAAACAGCTTTCAAAGTAAAACATTTTTTTTCTCTCTCTAGGCCATGCAATTTTCTCTGTGTAGGTCTGTGTTCCACAGAGCAACAAATATTTCTCAAATGTCAAGAGTTCTGGTTATTAATTTGTTCCAATTTCAGTCTTGTTTTCCAGATTATTTTGCAGATTCTAATTTTAAAATGAAACAAAGAAACAGCACTCTACCTCAATTCAATTATTAATGTTTTGCATTGTGTGCTGTCTTCTACAGTTATTTGTTATTTTTATACTTTTCCTTTTTACTAATATGTTCCTTGGCCAACTTTAGATGCCTAATTTGCACACCAGAGTCACGAGATTGGTTTTTCTTAGCTTCTAATATAGCTAATGAGGACAGTGCCTCTTCTAGAGCAACCTTTAGGCTGCCTAAGTTGATTTCCTGTCTGAAAATTTACCAAAGAAACCTTTGTTAGGACCAAAGATGTCCAGTTTAGGCACCTAAAGTACCTTTTTTTGGCGCTAGGAGAGCCTGTTGTTTTCTGCTTCCGGTGGGTCACATTCCCCCTTTCCCAGGCAATGTGCCCAACCTGTGGAGACAAAGAATGTGTTCCACATAACATACCCTCCCATTTGGGGTTGCTTCTGACAGAAATTACTCATAGGTTAGAAACATGTTGAAGAAGGGCCAACACTTCACTGGGCTCTGAGCCATGGACTTCAGCCAGAGTGCCAGGGTTCCAACATGGAGACCAGGAATCTGGTTTCCAGTACAACCCATGGAAAGGGAATAGCACATATGATTTCCTTTTATGACACTCACTATATTTATTAGCCTGTGTTTAGCCAAATTATCAAGTTTTTCACAATTGTAGGAGCACTTTCTATAGAGATTAATATTTTTGCGATGGTTTTAAGGGCTAATTATGGCATCAGTCAATCAATACATTATTTAACAAGTGGAGGCACTGGAGTTGTTCTACACTTATTTCGTTCATCTTAAGAAAGAAAACAGATTTTATTTGGGGGAGAGTTGAAATTTATATAGGATACCTTGGTAATGAAACTCAAGTTCTAATGCAAGTAGGTCACACCACCAGGGAGAATGGGACAAATACCCATAAAATAAACAGCAGAAAAACTTGACTGAAATGATAAAAGAGCACGACAGTGAGCAATTAACAACTTTGTCCTTGATTGCTTTACATATCTTTTAGTTTATAGGACTAGTTATCCAGTATAGGATCAAGAGCTGTTCACTGGGCTGCAGAAACAACTACAGTAAAAATGGGGATAAAATAGAGAGTGAAGTAAATTTTTTTTTTTGCAAAATGAAATAGAATTTTCTTCAGAAGTCATTAGAATAAATTATGAGTCTTGTGAACTGGCTGAATATTTCACCTGTCATCAATATGTTTTCCTTGACCTATCATTCACATTACAAAGCCATGGCAATGGTAGCATTTTTTTTTTTTTTGCTTTTTTTGAAATGGAGGATTATTTTAGCATGTGGATATCCCAAATACACTTGTCCTGTCATCTAAATGTGTTATGCAGTAGGCTGCAGCCTGCCCCTTTGATGCATTGATTTTAATATTGGATTATGTTAATACAGTAAACATTACCAATTATGTCCAATCTCTACTGTATATGGCAAAAAAGTGAAGCCAACTTTCTAAATTTGAAATGTGCCCTAAAGCACATGGTTATAAAGCATCCATAAGGATACTGTGCACTTAGGCCATTCTGAGACCTGAATGCCTGGAGCAGTGAGCACTCCCTTCCCTCAATAAAGATCTGTAGCAAAAACCATATATGCCCATGTACAGTACTGTTAAAATGAATAGTTCCCAAAATGTAAGTGTATTTAATTGTGGAATGTATATGTCTTACAGGATCACATTCAGATGCATGTGCCTTCCACAATGAAAAATGGATTTGCAATTTTCATTTTCCCTAACTATAAATATTTGTATGCCACTTAATTTAAAGATTATACTGAAAGATATCGTTTTCGATTAATATGCTGTATTTTACACAGTTTACATTCCATTTCAATATGCTTCCCTTCTATAAAATGTATTTCAAGACTCCCTAAAAAAAAGAGAGAAAATAGGCACACTTTAAGCAGTTTACAGGAGACAGATCATTATCTCCTACAAAGGAAAGGAAACAGGAAAGCTGTAAATAATAAGTTCTGAATAGGAATGACATAAACAGCCTAATCAATGTCTTCCAGAACTGGCAAGTGACACCTCTTTGTTTTTTGCAAATAAAAACCTTCTTAACATCACAATATAAACCATTATCTCTTCAGGCAAGGTATATTTAGAAATGTACAAAATGTACATTTCCTGCCAGCCACTAGATCAGTAGGTGGAGATCTAAAGTCATGCAAATATTACAGTAAATGCAGGCAACCAATTTCTAATTATTCCATATCAGCAGATTTGTGAGGAATATAATTTATTAAAAAAGAACAGTTTATGATCAGCAGACCTTAGTTATGACTGTTTAGGAATTCAGTGCATTTTGATCTAATCACAAAATCAAAATATTCATGAAACACAATGATATCTCCCCAAAGCAGCCGGGCAGCCATTAATTTTGAAATTCGGGTAATTTATTAACACTTATCTGTAGCTGTAAAAGCTTACCTCTGTGTTTGTAATACGGGTAAAAGTGAAAGCAGTTTTAAAACTGATTCCTAATGATTTATAATGGTTTGCTGTAATTTGAGCCAGAAATTCAATTAAAATGTATGTCTAGTTTTGTTTCAAGATCTTTAGTTAAAAATTCTATTAAAATTCTATTTCCTTCTTGCATTAAATGTATCTGTTATCTGCATATATGAGAAATATAAGAAAATTCTATCATTTATTCCCCAGACTGCACAAATGCCTTTAAAAACATCCATTTTTATTTCATAATTCTGCCAAGGTACTATTTAGAATTTATGTACAGCAGAGGAGGAATAAGTGTGCGTGCTATTTTCTTTTGAAGAAAACTAGCTTCTCTACTGAGTGCTCATGCAAATATTCAAGTGACATTTATCAGTTCATCAAAGAAAGGAAAAACAAATAACACTGAATTATCGGATGTTTTAAAAGCTTAATTACAATACCAAGGGTATAATTTCTTTCTATATATGTTCCCATTATAAATCCTTCTTGTAAAGGATATGTAACTTCACTACCAAAATTCCCTTTTGAGATAACACTTCACATAGTTATTTATAAATAATGAGAAGTAAAACTGGCCACTCTCGTGTTTATTTATAGGGAAACAAAAGAAGAGACAACTCACTGCTGATGTTGGAAATACTCCAGGCGAAACTAGGAGTGAAGGAGTGAATATTACTCACTTTCCCTCTCTGATTGCCTTATCTCAGAATACTTCACCGCATGTAAAGGTAAAGGACTGAGTTTATAGATGAGCACATCTGTTAATGTTGATGAGAGTGATGTGGCCAGTCCTAATTCTCTGTGTTGGGAACTGATCTTTTGTAATGCAGTTAATCAGTTGTTTCTAGATAAAAACATTCAGGTGCCCAAATAAATGTTACTTTGTGCAAAGTACTTACTATTTTCAAATTCAGTTTTTCAGCATTTACCATACTTAGGTGTAATTGACTGGGAGTAGTGGTGAATCAGGGCCATATACCAGCAAAGTAAGGATGCAGTTCAGCAGACTAATTGGCACTAGGAAAGCATTGAGGGCTTTCTTGTTCTGTTTGATCTGGGTCAGTAGCAGCTACTGACCCTGTGAAAGTAAGCTTTACAGAAGACCAGGACACTTCATAGTCAGTGGTAAAGGTAAATCTGAAGAGGAAGATGTAGGTCTCTCAGTGTAAGATAGTTACTGGATTAGATTTACAGGGAAAATGATCCACTAAATTACTTCATTGGCTTTAAGACACAAGTACTTTAGACTGGAGAGTAAGGAAAGTCTACAAGTGAGGAGGATCCAAAATGGAAGGTTCATAGAAGGAAGGAATATTTGCCGTGGAAGATATGGATTAACAGAGATGGAGGCAACACGTAGAAAGCATTTGAATGATGCTATCACAAGACGAAAAGCAAAGGATCAACTTTTGTACTGTTGATCAAGTGGCAAATTTAAGGAGGGAGTATTCATACATTGTGTTTTACCCTGAAGCAGAAAAGGAAACAACAGCCAGTTGGCACTGGCTAATGAGAATAAATGGGCAGGGCTGCTGAGAATCTTCGTTCTCTAGGTGATCTCACCAACACATGGAACATAAACTGTCATGTTTCTGTCCTTTCAGACCACTGGCAATTGAGGGTTTCTTCCAGAAGAAATGAAGACTCTCTGTAAGGTGTGGCTCTACAGAGATGGTATTTTGGACACAATCCACAGTATGCCTGTCATTCTCTCCTGTGGAGGGCAGTGGTACTCTTAAATAGTAGCTCCAGGCTTTAATAGTGTAATTAATGATCTCAAGATGAAGCAGCAGCCAGCATGTTAACAATATTATTGTGTACTAAACTGGATGAGAGATATTGCAAGAAACAAGCAATGATACAAAGGGTCATAGAGAGGTTAGAAATGTGGGCAAAGAAATAACAAAATTGCTTTATCTTTAAGACAAAATACATAATTTTCTAGTTGTTTCACACTTGTAATAACAGTTCACAACAGACAACAGACAACAGACAACAACAGACTTAAGGAGTGGGTGAAACTTGGAGAAACCTGCTATACCAGGAGATAGGGGTGAGAGAACAAGAGACCTTAAAGTGAAAGAACAAGAGATATCAGAGTGATAGCATCAGAGACCTTATGTTTATAGAAGATGTAGGAGTGATAGAAGAAAGCAAACTGGATGATAAGTGAGATGCATGCAGGCATACACTGGGACACAGAAAAGGCTCTAGAAGCATTTAATGAAGAGATGTGTTCCTAGAGCTAAGTATGTGTATTTCATAGCTGGTGGTTAAATTAGGTTTTTATTGCTTTACTGGGTTCAGTCAAAATTCTAAGAAGCAATTTAGGGAGACTACTGGGAAGAAGAAATCTAAATGTGTATAATGTGAAGGAACTACAAAGGAAATTTTGACTCCCAAATTTAGGGCAGTTAGTATTTACAAAGCATCTTACAACTAAAGATATTAAAAATCATGGTAAAACATTTCTTTTATTAGCATCCAGAGGGAAAGATTTCCTCTTACCTCTCTTATTTTCTTAAGAGAATTGTTGGCATCTGACTGTTGAGGGCACTGCCTGTGCCTGTGCTGGTATCATCATCTCTGGGCTTGTCTTCCCTCTTAGATTGCTGGTGCCTGACACCAAATCCTGTTGCAAGTACTAGGAGTATCTTCACTGGGCTTCCATTTTGAGGCAGATGGCTGTTTGCTTTTTCCAGCTGGTAGAAAGAGTGAGATTTTTCACTTGACTTAATATGATCTTTTTCTGCTCTTTTATTGGAAGACATTTTTAAAATACAAAAATTACATATTAAAAAGAGTGAATGAAAAATGTAATTTTTAAAACAGTTAAAAAAAAATAAAGTTCTGATATTGATTCCCAGAAAACTGCTTCTTCTACAATAATTTCAGAACTGAAAACATTTTTACAAATACTATGTTATCATCTGAATATTTGCAAGAACTGAACACCATGTAGGAATCAGCATAAGCTTGATTTGTTCATTTAGGAAAAAGAGAAAAAGAGTGCTTTCCATTGTTCTTCAATTTCCATAAAAAATTGCAAAATACCATCAAGAAATGCTGACAACTCTGCTTTAGACTGAACCAGATTCCTCTGAAAAAGGAGTATGTAACACCATCTTTAATGACATGCAGTCCCTAAAATTAACAGTTTAAATGCTTTATATAGCTAGCATTCTGCCTTCCAATTAGACACATTTCTAAACAGAATATATTAACAAAATATATGTACAAAAAAGTACCAATAACTTTTTTGTACTGAAATTTTTATGCAAGGGCAGGAAACAGCTGGAATGTGAGAAAAGAGGAGACTCAGAGCCCAGTTCTGCAGTGTCGTTATCCCAACTAGGTGGGATCTGTCTTCCCTTCACCAGCTCTTGACTGCTAGTTTCTAGTCTGTGTGGTGATTCTGAACTAATCTCTTAAAAAAAGTCATTGTTTTGTTCCATTCATGTCCCTGCTCCCTTTACTGGGTCACCATTGTAACTATGGCAGACCTGACTTGAAGACTTTTACGCTGTGGAAGGGCTACATCTGCAGAAACACTGACAGCTTGGTATTGAGAAAGTATCTGTGAAAGACATTTGGGAAAGGAGCTAGCAAAATGAGGCTTGGAGATATAAACAAAAAAAACACCACTTTAAAGTGTTTCTTAAAATTTTGGAGGAAATTTGACTCATACCTTCTTGATAGATAATACCAGAAGTACCTAATACTATTATCAACTTTTTCCCCTTTCAGTAGAGTTTATATGCCCCTGAAACATGCTGCTGTATTATTTAGCACTTAAAATTGTTCTGGATGTTTCAGATATGTAAAACAACTCCTGTTCCCCTTCTTCAGAGCAGGTTCCCAAAGTGCTTGCAATATCATCTTCCAGAGGCACATGATGTATCTCTATGTCTCACTGGCATCAGTGAGTCAATAACAAATCTCATCCTACCTCCAGAGTCAGCCTTCTGCCAACATTTTAATGCTTAACTCTGTCCTTGCCTGAAACCTGTGGGAAGCTGGAATTCTTCAGCTTGGTAAAGTAGGTGTCTAAGTCTTTGTTCACATCAGTCTGGTGCATTCAGCCTTCCTTGAAGGAGAGCAGATAGTCGCCCATACACAGGAAGAATGAAGAGCTTTCACCTTTGTGCTGTTTGATAGCTGTTTCTCTTCACCTGGTTTCAGTGGGATTTGAAGCAAACCAAGAGGAAAGATGAAGGAAAGTACTGAAGGTGCCTTGGATGCTTTCATAGACATAGCTTACATAGGAGAATAGAGGCCTAAAACATTTTTTAGGCATTCCTTTGGATATCTACACTTCTGAAACAATGGTGCTGACTTTGTCTCTGAATCAGCCATAATATTTTATAAGCATACATAGCTATTCTAGTCTCTCTTTACTAGCTACAGTTACTCTCTTTTTCCTTGTGAAATGGTAACATGGCATTATGTATCAGAACACTCCATTGTTTTCTCATAGAACTCTATCTATTATGTATTAGCAGCCCTTTTGCACTGGAGAACATTTTGTGTAGTATATTTCCCAATTACTTATGAATTTTCTGCTTTTATTGTTCTATGTCACAGCCTTAACATCTCTTTTAATGTACTTTTGTATGCAAATTAGAATAGCAAGAGTTAAGAAGTAAGACTTTTTGTACATGGTGACGGATGTTCAGAGCAATTCAGCATGTCAAGTTGGGGTCAAATGGAAAGGGAATGTCATTACTAAATGGTAACATTTTCTGTGGGTTTTATAGAAATTCAAATCCTTTTTTAATCTAAATTTATTTTATCTTTTTTTTTCAGGGTTAAGGGTTGGACTTCAAGTTTCTGTTAGACATTTGTATATTAAAATGACTTTACATTTAATTATTTTCTAAACTAACTTTCAAAATAGCTTTTCACAGAACTGCTATACTGGGATGCAATCTATTTCTCAGGACCTTTTATCCTGACTCACATATATTTTGTATGATACACTTTCCTACTTGTAAGGCATGAGTTCACATATCCTCTAATTATTGTTTTTAAATCTCATGCCCAGGAAGTGTCTACTGTCATTCCAGAAAAATCTGGGACACAATTCTGTATGCAATATGTATATACCTAAATGATGCCTAAATGTCACTGATTTACTCTGAGTAGTTGAGCGAGAAATTTAGGCCATGATCTATTGCAGGAAATTTACATAACAAAAGTTAAGGGGAAGGGTTTCTATCTGTGACACTCACGACAGTGGTCAGGCCTTATTTTTATTTTTCTCCATTACTGTACTCAGTGTGCAGTTAAAATTCCTATTTTCCTTTAAATCTTCAGTGATGTTGGAATGAGTTTGAGCTGGGGTAATGTATTCAAAACCATAATGGTTTAGAAAATTAGTTTCTATTTTTTAGCTATTACCACAAAGTCTTGTAATACATTATCATGAAAAGGAAGGACTAGGCATGACAGGTGTGCTGTAAACTTGGTCATAATTGTACTAATGTGTGTGGGACTGTTGGCAGTAGATTATCCCATACATCTTTTCCATTATTACCCATTTCAGTTAGTCAGGGGCAACTGTCAGCACCAGAACTCCTCCTTCTGTACTATCATTTCCCTGCCTACCTAGTTTTCCTCCCCTTTAGTCACATGCACCTTGCTAACCTATGGCCAACAAATAGTGCTGAGGCTCTATGGGACCCACTAAACTGCATGAGAAGAAAAAGGGATTGCTTTCTTGTAGTGCAATGTATTATCATTACACATCATTACACATCATTACACACCCTCCCCTTTTGTTCCTGCTTTGGACTTCTCAGCAAAGCAAGCCCCAGTGAAGTGTTTATTGACACCTAAGTCATGAAACATGTGCTGGCCTGAGAAGAAAGGGGTGGGAGAGAGACCTGAAATGAAAATAATGTTATCTAGGCCAGTCTGTAAGTAAGATTCTTCCCCAGCTCAATACGATGCCTAGAACAAAGTTCTGACCACAGCATCCAACAGAAAACCTAAATAGATTGAAGACCCAGGAGAATATGTCCCTGTATTCCCAAGTATACACAGCCATTTATGAAGCTAAGTGAGGGTGCATTGCTGATGCAAGCTACTCTGAAGTGTGTTTCAAGCTTTTTAGAACATTCCTATATGGAGAACTCTCCATCAGTCTTTATAATGATGTTTCTTTTACGAGGCTTGGGATATCTAAGGTGTAGAGCAGCTTAGCCTTGTAAAAAGATTCATCTTGCCATGTTCCTGTGAGGCCTATAGTTTATTGATAGTTAGCATTTACTTTATCCATATTTTAGAAATTCCTTGTTTTGTTAGCAGTAGGAAAAAAAAAAAACCAAGTTCTTATTGCTGGCATGTTCAAAAATATATTTTAAAATTTTGTTTTGTGGCTTTTTTTTCCACATTAAAAACAGCCTTGGAGTTGAAAAAATGTAGTTCTTTTGGCATTCTGAAACAGTGACCAAATACAATCAATTGCTTTACAAGTAATTTTTCCACCACAGAAAGGATTTACCAAGTATCAACAGTATTTTCAATGAAGGAACAAAAGGTCTTTTATTTCTCTCATTTTAATAACTGGCATTTAAAGAGTGATTATTGGAAAGATATCACTTTCCTAATGGGGGGCTTTTTGAAGCCCAGGTGTTTCTAAATGTGTGCAGCCTGTATTTCTGCACTTCACATCCATAGTCCAGATCTGTAGTGAGAAGTACTGCTTTGATTTCTAGCAAGAACCCACCTGATACTCAAGACTCCAATACTGTGTACAGAGATGAGGTACAAGCAAGAAAAGACTTCAATTAAAATCATGAACGTGGCCATGCTGTCATTCTTCAGCTGAAAATTGTGAAAAAGAAAATATGGGCCAGGTTTTGTGCTAATCTTCATAGCTGTGAACTGTGACTGACTCCATTTGAGTGAATTCAGGTGTCCATTGCACTGATTCTCTAGTTCCCATTAACTGACACACTCTTCTCATTAATTGATTTCCAGAGTGTAAGTATCAAAGACAATTTTGAAAACTAAATGTTCACAACGAAAATGAAAATTTAATTTTTTAACATTTATACAAATTATTAAATTCTTCATACATTCAAACTCAGGACAGATTACTCTCCCTTGCTGAGAACTCCAGACACTTTGAATATATAGAGTTGACTCACAGAACTAATAGGAGTCTTTGGACCTAATTCAATAGTTCTTGTCTGTGAAGGAAAAGTGTGTTTTCTTTTACTAGCACAAGACATTATGCAGGACCTTCCAAGCCTCTCAAATCCTACTGCAACACTGAAGCATGTCCCCAGAATCTGTGTGCTGTGCTTTAACAATGCTGCTGGTTGAAGTTAAGGAAATATCACAGAGAAATTCCGGTTCTACTAATTCAGAATCCTCCTGTTTTAGGGTGACTATATGAGGTAGCAAAGGAGGAATGTGAGAGAGACTAAGGAAGATCAGTCTTCATGATTAAATCAGTCTTCCTGTTATATTGTCTCTGTCTAGCCACAGAGAGAAACAAGGAGTCAAATCAGACAGTGCTGCACTGCATCGCTCTCTAACATAGCCTGTAACTCCTTATTGATTGTGGATGAAGTGGAGACAAACTTTTCAGCATTTCCTTAGGCTTACACTGACTTAAGATTCTTATTGATACAGCCAAGAAAAGACTATCATCAGTATAAACAATGATAGTTGGGGTACACAACTATAATATTGTCTGTATTATGTTGTTAGGGCATAGGGCTTTATCTCTATTGCTCTTGAAAAGCAAAAAAGATGGAAACTGCCTAGCCTCCCAGCAGGTATTGGCAGGATCCTCTTAGATGCCTGGAATTGCCCCTTCAGGTTGGAGCAGCTCAGCTCCACCAGTCTCTCCTTACAGAGCAAGTTCTCCAGCCTGTCCAGCTGGAGGTTCTAAGCGGAACTAGCCCAAGTTCATAAGTGTCCTCACACTGGGTTATCAAAAGCAGATGTGGTGTTTCAGGTGTCTCACTAAGCTTCAGCTCTGCCTAGGTGTTTTGGATGAAGTCCTTGCTGAGTATGTAATTGCTTCTCAGTGTATCATCTTCAACAAATGTCTGTCTAAATCCATAGTCTCTTTAGAGAAACTAAAATGAATCATCTGGTATTTGGACAAGTCTCTTGCCTGTTTTTAAATCTAGGAATCATTGTTCAAAATAAATTTCTAATTAAAAAAAGGCTAAGCAAACACTCCAGTTGTTACATCCTTTCTGGTTTATTTGTGAGTTCACCATACTGAACAGAATTGCGAGGAAACTGTAGGAGTAACTGTAGGAACCGGAAAATCTGCTCCACATGGGTACATTAGAGGAATTACCTGTTCCTGTCTACAGGAAAGAATCTATTTTGTTTGGAGACTCAATCCTCCGGTTTAATACTCCTTCCTGTTTTTTATAGGCAGTTCTTTGCACAGGGCAACCTGTGACACCCCTGAATTCTTTTAGTGTCACTGTGATGTATTTTACCGTTTCTATTTTATGCTGCATTATTTTTGTAGAGAAAATAAAATAGAAAAAGTTCTGTCTTCAGGAAGAATGCCTGAGTAAAATATTTTGGATTTGGTAGATTATTTTTGAGCTGTTCTATTAACTTATTTTTCTTAGATTTGTTTGCATTTTAAAAGTGTTTGTCATGTTTTGAATAGTTTGATTTTCTAATTCTATTGTCTTAACTTTGTCTATAAGGTAAAGAAGTGATCCCACATATACCATGAGCAAATGTATGTTTCATTTTCCAGTAAAAAGCATTAATTAAAAAATAGGTATTGAGGTTCTGCATTAATTGTTGTATTTTATGCAAGTGTACATCAATTCTCTCATTTCAGAATTCCATTGAGTCACAGATATATTTTCTATAAAATTTCTTGTGTTTCTAGCTTTTTTATCCATTACACCAATAATTACATTATAAGCACAAGTAACAAATTTAGTTATATGAAGTGCCTTTAGCATAAAGTATTCTATCGTATTAGTTAAGGGTGGTGCATTCAGATCTCTATGAATAAAAATGACCCAATATTATATTTGATAAAAAAGCCCCTGTATTAGGAAGAGAAAAATGGATCTGGAATTGCTTGAAGTCTTGAAAGGATTTACAATAGGATGAATCAGAAAGATCATCTATAAAATTAACACCGCTTGAAATCTGAATTATCGTAGAAGAGTGGTGAAAAAACATTTTGGATTCAGGATGCAAGGAAAAAGCATCATGAATTCAGGATTCAACTCTTCTGCTGGGGAAGAGGGGTAGCCTTCTTCTTGGTCTAGGTATTTTCCTGAGGATGAGAGATGGACTCAGTTTTGTGGTGCTATATTGGCCCAGATTTCTCTTCATGTATTCCGGTTACTGCAGTACCTATGGCCAAAATACTCAGCTTTAGCAGCAAAATTCCAATTGCTTCCCTGTTGGAAATTTTCAGTAGTAAGTGCTGAATTCTTAACTATGCTAATGTGCTGAGCATGAAAGTTATGAAGCTGGAGAAAAGTGGCAGTGTAGGCATTGCCTACAGCCCTCACTCCTCTGCACTGTTCTTTGCAGGTGAGCTGTGGACTGACTGGTCTTGAGAAGAGCTGGGGTTCATTTTCTATTGAATGACAGGTACAAATACAACCATAGTGATGGGGAAAGCTTAAACTCATTTTCAGAATTTCAGATTTTTTCTGAAAAAATCAGCTGTTATTTCATATTCAAAAATGACATGATTTAATGAATGCTTCATGCTCCACTAGCTTATAACTTTATATGAATGCCCCTCTGCATACATCAGTCTGGAGGACGCATTTATGAACTGAAACTTCTGAAGATTCAATTTCTGTTGGAGCATTTCATCACATATACTTAATTTTAAACTTGAAATAATGAGTTGACAGCTATGTTTTGTGAGCTTCTTTACACATGGTTAGAGCAATATGGGCACTCAGGTCCCTTCATGTTGAGTAAAAGTCCACTACCTGTTTGACAATGAGGGACCTTGTCCTATCCATTATTGTGTTAACGTAACAGTATTTCATGAATGGCTAAGCAGCTCTCTTTTCAGCAGCCTCATAGCTGTGGCAGTGTGACACTTCTTTCCCTAACATCCACCATTAATGAAAAGCTGCAATGAGCGATTCTCTCCCGCCCCCACCGAGGTGTTTCACCACCCCCTCCAGTGCTGGCTGTCGTGCTGTGGCAGGGTGAGCACTGAAGGCAGTAGGAAAGTGACACTATTAGTCAGCTCTGTCTTGCCTGACCTCAGCGACCAAGGCTGGAGTTAAAAGCAGGGTAGTTGTGTATAAAGCGAAGTGTTACAGACATGTTAATAGCTTCCTCTCCCCACCCACTGTATCAGTGGAGATACCATGTTCTCTAATGCTCCACTGCTAACCTGCTGGCTTTTGACTTCACTTTGTATGAGATGAAATCCCAAATTAGAGGTTAGTTTAAAGTTAATTTATTGTCCTAACAGTAAAGGGAAAGTTCAAACAGGTTTCAAGAAAGGCTTCAACTGTGCCATTGCTGAGAGAGGTGTCCTGGATACTAGGAGGGAGTATAAATATATCCCATATTTGTTTTTGTGTGTGTATGTCTTTACCTATATATCTACCTATATTAGAATATATATCTAAATGGGACACCTATCTAGATCTACATGTGTAAATATTGCTTACTAATATGTTGTATATAGTTATATGTGATGTAAATATCTTCCTGTATTTATTCACTGTATTTTCTTATTTTCTGTGTGAACACTGTTTCATCCAGCTTGCCCTGTTTTCCATCACAGATGGATGTAGCATGGTGTAGCATGGAAGAAGCCAAAAGTGGCTTTTGCCTTCCTTTCTGGACTAACTGCTGTTCCTTCTCCCAGTAGCAGTCCTCCTGTTCAATAAAGTTTCGTGTGATGATCCAGAGGTGAAATACTGTCAGGAGTTTAGTGGCAGCAGGATTTCCTTCTTGTTTATTTACATGCAGTTTAAATGAAGCACTGGGCACCTGGATTTTGAAGGGTCTTGGTCACTTAATTTTGTTTGGAGATGAACATATGTTGTGTGCTTTTTTCTTTCTTAGGCAAATGGAAGTAAAACTTAGAAAAATGTGCACTATTGTTAAAGAACATAAGATTACTCCCTTCTCTTCTGCTTATTCCTGAGGCTGGTCCTTGACTTGTGCTGTAACATAAGTTGTGTCCAGGTCTTGTCACAAAGAAAACTGCACAGTATGAGTGAAAATTTTGTGAGGCACTGCACTAACAATAAAGCAATGTAGTTTCCTCTGTTCTAATGCTCAGATCCAGGCTATCACCATGCTGACCAAGGCAAAGCAGTTCACCTATATCTGGAAGAAAAGTAAATCATCACAGGAACTGGTACTGGCTAGAGATTTGATTGCAAGTATGTTTTGTTCCTCACTTCTTTTTCTCCTTCCTACAAAAGTTAAAAAGGTAATTACTAAAATGGTTGTTGAAAAAAGGCTGAAAATGTGATCTGTGTCCACACTGCAGGCTCAGAACCTAGAAGGCAAATGAAACAAACATTGTAGGACATTGTAAAGGTGTATTTTAAACCCAATTGCATGGTTTGAGGGGCCTGACTTATGAGTGTTAAGTATTTGACATCCCTGTGTGCTGATTTAGCAGAGTAGGGCTATTTTTTCCACTGAAATCCTCAAGGGAGCAGTTCAGCTCTCATTGCCATTAACAAACTTCATACGATAATGCAAAAAAACCACTTATGCATACTTAGAGCAATGCAGTACTTGGTTCATATTCTGGCTCACATCACCCTGACTTTGTTTATGCTTAGATACTCATCTGGACATGGGCAGCACTGTTTTGCTAGTCTCCAAGGTTCAGATGCTGCAGTGAATTCCTGCCATTGATAAAACACTGTGATAATGGTCTCGGTTTATGTGGTGTCTGTTATCAGCTACAAAAATCATAGAATTTTATGGGTATCTCTTTCACTATAATGAGATAGGAGGCTACCAACCCAGTGGGCATTGTCTTTATGTTCATTTTAGCAACTTACTGGTTCATGGTTTGACAAGTAATCATTTTTCTTCTAAGAAACAAGATATTTCCATACTTTGTATTTCCAAGAGATTTATTTATTTATTTCACTTGTGTGAAGAGTAAATAGGACATCTTGATCACTTTATCCATGTGTATAAACCCACATTATTTATTATTTGAAGAACCAGCTTAGTAGAGATCTTTACCAGGGATGTTTTAGCTCTTTAATTTCTGGAACACATAGTACAGTCTACAATGCAGTCATACAAACTACTGTTGAGAAGCAGTCTATAGATACATCCCACAATATCCTTTTTGGTGTCTGTGGAAACAATGCTTCATTGTCATTGGAATCACAGATATATAGGGCTGGAAGGTATCTACAGACATAGGATAATTCATTCCCTCTCCTCACTGTACATAAAATAAGCATGACATAGCTCAATAAAAACCTTCAGTGAGAGAGATTCTGCAACCTGCCTCAGTGAACTGTTTCAACCCTTAACTACTCTTCCGATGGGAAACCTTCTAACCTTAATCTCCTTTGCTTCAACTTGTTTGGCTTCTCCTACAAATCCCACTCAGGCCCTAAGAATAATTGATCGGCGCACTCTTTCTAACAAGCTCTATATATTTGAAGACATTATCATGCCTGCCTTCAGTCTTCCCTTTTCCAGACTAAACAAATCCAACTCTTTCAACCTTTCATTGTAGGTCACGTTTTCCAAAGCTCTTATCATTCTTTTTGCTTTTCTCTGGATTCTCTCTAAATTGTCTGTATCTGTTCTGAAGTGTGGTGACCAAAATGGGAAACATTACTCCCGCTGAGGTCTGAGCAATACCCAAGGAGAACAGAACATCAAGAACAGCACTTCCAATAGCTTATACACAACACTTCTGACCTCCCCTTCAGTTAGAGAGTTTTTTGCAACAGCAAGAAATAATTTAGTTTACGGGCTCCTGTGTTTGTTTGTTTTACATTAATCTTGCCCATTTATTCTTAATTTAATTATTGCTCATATAACTTCTCTAACTTTAGTGTTCGGCATGTGTATTGACTGCATTTCATGTTCACTTGTGAACACTTTCTCCAGGATTTGATGAATGGTTTGTATTCTGACTGAACTTCCAAAATGCTTTGCAGTTCTTGTCTTGTTCCACATACTCTTGGGACAAACGCCAAGTATAAAACACGTAACTGTGTCCTCCATCCCGCTACTGAGATTGTCAGTGGAAATCATAGTACAACAGAGGCACTGGTAGGGATTCTTAGAGGGTTCTGTTTGAAACATCCTCCAGTTTGACAGGGAATCTGTACTAATCATTGTGGTGGGTGCTGTTTTCCAAACACATCATCACACTCTTTTCACCAATCATCCAGACCACATTTCTCTTGCTTATGGGAACAGTATGCAGAGTTGTGTTGAAAGACCTGCTGAAGTCAGGATTTATCAAGTCTGCCTTCTGCTACGCTGTTATCCAGTCATCCTGTCAAAGAAAGAAATTAGATTCATGTGATCTGTTATTGACAAATCTATGCTGTTTCTTTTCACCTAGTTATCTTCTTGGTGCTTTCAGCTGGATTGTTTAATGATTTGTTGGTTTGTCTTTCTGGCTGTCTTTAACTGGACTATAATTTGAAGATTCTCTTCTTCTGATTAAAAAAAAAACCAAAAAAACCCAAGAAACAAACTGTTACTGTATTTGCTATTCTCAGTCCTTTGGAATCTCTCCTGTACTTGACAAAATTTTGGACACAATGACTGATAGTCCAGCAATTTCTTCATATGGATCATTACAGCCCAGTGACTGAATACCATTTGGCACTATAAACTTGAATATGTGTAAAATATGTACATACCAGGTCTTTAACCTGATTTAATTAAAACTTTGTTGGATCTATTCTCAATATATTGCTCAGACTATCATATGAATTTTCATGAAAGAAGCATTGTTTTTATGAGATTTATTTTCTGCCATGTTGAAGTCATGTTGAAGTCATATGTTTGAAAGAATCTCTAAAATCTGTTTACATTTTTAAAAGTCCGTATGGTACAAGAACTTGTTTTAAAAAGTTTTGGATCTCAGGAGTATGTCTATAATCAAGTGACAGTAGTGAACTGAAACTGGTCATAAGAAATAGAATGGGGAAACTAAAAAGAGAAGAGTAATGGAATTACTGAACTGCGAGGTCAAAAGACACCTCAAGAGATTGTGCAGTATAACAACTTTCACAGAATGAAGGTCACAAGGGACTAGACAAACTCCAGCTGATACTTTATGCCCAGCTTTTAACCTCTCTAGTTGTGTGGTTTCCATCAAAACACAGTATTTTAGAGCTCTGATTATTGAATGATTTTGCTAGCAACACTGTATTTTCCCCATGCATATTAAGGTGATTTCATCATGCACATAAATACCTGAAAGGAAGGTACAAAGATGGAACCGGGCTCTTTTCAATAATGCCCAGTGACACGACAAGATGTAATGGACACAAACTGAAATGCAGTAGAATCTTTCTGAACATACGAAAACACTTCCTTTCTGTGAGGATGTCTGAGCACAGTTACAGATTGTTCAGGGAGATTGTGCAGTCTGCCTCCTCAGAGATATTACAAAAAACACCTAGACATGGTCCTATACAACTGGCTCTAAGTGTCCCTACTTGACAAGCTGGGTTGACTGAACCAGATGACCTTCAGACTCTCCTTCCTAACCAGACCATTCTGTGATTCTATGATCCCATCCTTCTTCCAGAAGTCAGGGAAAACATTTGAATATTCTGACATGTATCCACAGTTTAGGCTCCTGAAATTGAGTTTTTTTCTAATCTAAATAAACCCATTTTCCTCACTTTTTTCTTGTATCTGTTATTCATTTCTAACCAGATGTAGATTTAGTCTACTTAAGAGAGCTTGGTATCAATAGTCTCTTTTCCAGGAATGCTCAAACATTGTTCTATATGTCATGTTCATGTACAATGAAAATATATTTGCCACTCTCTGCTGGCTGAAAAATCTCATCAGAAGTGATCAATTATGTGTTGGCAAATTGGGAGGTATTTCAAATGAAACACAGTAGGAGTCTTTGGCAGGTCTAGGTTTATTCAAAAGTTCCATTAAGAAGCTTCTCTAGCTTACCTATCTGCACATCAGTTGAACAAATAGTGGTATCACACATCCCTGGATTTACCTTCAAGCAAGGTCAGGAGCAGAGAAGATGAACTCTTTGATAGGCAATTCACAAAAGACTTAAAGAAGTGAAAGGATTTTTAAAAGCAAATGTGAGTGAAAAAAAAGAAAACATTTTTACAGTAAATCTGATGATATGCCTATAATTAAGTCACATAGGTTAAAGGCTTGTTACGCTAGGATTAACATATGGTAAATACATCCATTGAATTTCACTGAGATTCATATGATGATTACATATAAAATTCCATGTAATGAGATATATTTATCATCAAAAGGTCTTTGGCCTTTAAGAAAATGTTACAACAATTATCCTGTGAACGTGAAAAGTCAATAGAGGTATAAATGCATGTCTTTATGCCATTATTGTGACTGGATTAATTTCAACAAGACCAGCCCTGCTGACATTAAGCCATCAATGGGGAAGCCTAGTGTTACTCATACAGCCTCTCAGCATGCCCTCTTGTCTCTCCTTGTCTGCTTGGACAGACAGAATGAATTTTTTTTCCACCCCACCCTTTTATAATCACAGCTATGGAGTTCCATAGTAAGTACTGCAAGATACACTGCCCTAGAGCTCTTACAAAGTTTTGGTTTTTTCTCTTGGATTTCCCAAATATCTCAATTACAAAAGTTGTATTAGACAGCAAACATGAAATTTCAGCAGTCACTAATGTGATTTGGAGTAACATATCACTGTTAAGCAGCAAGTTCAGGCTCATAAACATAAGGGGAAACAAACTGTGGAGTAATAGCAAAATAAAAATTTTCTGGCATCTTCGTGAAAGTGAAATGCAAAAATGAAGATGGGGTAGAATTTATATGCATGAACAAGCAGGAAAGAGACATCAAATAGATACACACATAGGTGGCACACCAACCTCCCCATCCTTCCGCTAGAAGAGCAAAAACACCCATAAAGGAATGATTTCCCTTATTTTTTTTTCTGGCCTTAAGTGTTTTGTCCCAGTTAGTTATTTTCTTCTTGCAATATAACTTTCTCTGTTGCTTAGTATCTAAAATTTCCAGTCTCAGGCAGTCTTTCAGTCAGTGGTATTTAGTGACATGTATTTGGATGTTCTGTTTGAGCACAAACACTGCATTTAAGGATACTGAAAGCAGATTTAGAATAGATTGTCTGCCTTGGACCCTGAGAGGGCTTGCACATTGCTTTCAAACACAGGAGCAGCCTGGTGTAATTCTTATTTACTAAGTACTTTCTGTTTAAACATTTGTAACAGCAGTGTTAACACTGCTGTTACACCATTGGACCATTTTACATCAACAGCAATATTATGCCACAAGGGGATATAATTATAAAAATCAATAACACTCTTCTTCAGTGGATTAAACAAAGACATTTTTTACTTCTATTTCAGTTTGCAAATTGTTGGGAATTTGACAGAATAAATAGATGACTATTTATTCATAATTTATTTCTTCCTCTTTCTTTGGTAACATTCTACATTGCAGATTCTTGATTTCAACTGTTGTCTTGCAAAAGCCAGTAAAAGACACGAAGAAAATATGTAATTTTCTCACCACTAGTTTTTATTTCACATTATTAATTAAAACTGATTTTCATATTTAATAGGATACCAAACAACTAAGAATACCGTTCTTGTCTATAAATTGCAAATTAAGTTTAGCTATGAGCTCTTGTTTGGAAGTATAGAAGTTTACACTGTATTATATTTAAAGGCAGCTGTCTTTTGTGGAATTTTAAAATAGGCTATTTTTTATCAAAGGTTTTCCTTTCATGTCCTTTGATTACTAAGCTATATAAGTTAACCAAAGATAACTAAGCATTAACCCATGTTGCAGTTTTTATCTCCTTTGGCAATCCCATGAGACTTCAGCTAAGTACATTAAATGGAGCATAAATCTTTTAGTTGTTTTCATTAAGTCACATATTTAGAATACATATCCCAGTTTATTTGATCAATTGTAAAATATTAGCTGTTGCAGTGAAGATTTGTGACATGGTTTGCAGCAAGTGAACAAACATTTCTGCAGAGCACTGAAAATTTTTGCTGGTATGCATGGATAAGTTACAACAATTAGGGTTTGGAACAGCCGTTTGAGAGGTTTTTTTCTTCATGTAACTTGCAAATGTATGCTTAAAGGCCAGTAATACCAACAGGCAAGCTTTGAAGATAATTCTAATATCAGCTTAATATTCTTGGTTTGCATTTCTGTTAATTTTCCTAGTTTTCCTATCTTTTGTTCCTTTTTTAAATATTTATTGATTGGCTAGCCACAAACCCCAAGAAGAACACTAGCTGTAAAAGGGCAGGTGTTGGGAATAGAAGTTTTAGTGCATGGTGGGGCTTACCATAGCTTCCAAAAAAACTCCATATTCAACTAGGTTCTGATATTACACTATGATAAAGTAGTAGTTATGATAATAGTAATAAATTAATTATTTGTGTTGAGGGGGTGGTCTGAATATAAGATTTATATTCAATAATTTATTGAAAGCTTTTGTCCTTGAAATAATATTTTGCACTTTCAAATTTGTTTTTGTCTAAGACTTTGATATTTTTCTGCAAGGATTAGTATCATGCATCTCAATACACAGCAGAAAAAGAGTTATTTTTGCATTTAAAGAAAGTGAAGGTCAGGTACTAAGGCACTACACAATTTCTTCCAAGTTACAGACAATAGAAAAACTAAGTTTAATGCCAAAATGTATGGACTTCAGACAGAGCTTTACACTGACATGATCCTTCCTATCCTTGGGTCTTTTGTGGCTCTTGTGTTTTGAAAGAGGACAGTTTAGCTCCTTGGCTAAATTGCCTGGAGTAGAGTCTGGTGTAAGCTTTTTGCTTATCCACAATGATCCTGAATGTTTAATCAGGCCTGTGTCCTACTACTTTTTACTGACTTTTTTATGTGAGGATCCCTGTCCAAATGAGTAAGGCAGTTCATGTAATAGGAAATTTCCCAAATGAACAAAGGATTTTGCATTGTTTTGTTAAATAGGTTTGAAACCATACTTTTAAGCTTGTGTCAAAATCATCTTGGTTTTCAAACCTTCCCTGCCAAGGGAAGAGTTACAACAATATTTACCTGAAAAGTGTTCTTAAAGTATAACCTATGCTACCGTTTCAATGTTTCTGGCCAGATACATAGGATGTATGGATTTGTCAATACACAATGGTATTGCAGAAATTCAGAATGACTGCAGAACTACATAACAATTTGACAAGAACAGCATATGTACAAAGCAGTGTTCACATTTAAAACATGCAGAAAATGCCATATGGATATTTTTTTATACTTTACTAATATAATCCTGCAGTAATTCTGTTTAGTTTTGCAAGTGTTCAAAGAGATTACATGAATGTCCAGTTTTGTTTTAAAATTTTAACTGTGTATTTGACACAAATATTCAGTCAGCATTTTGAAACTTAGAAGCATACAATCAAGTTGGTAACATCCTTTCATATTCTTTAGAAACATTGCTAAAACTTGATTCTTAGTAATAGCCTATGTGGTAGTTCCGAAGCAAAAGTGGGACATATGCATGTGCCCCAAATCTTTTTGATATAATAGGGATAGCTTCAACCTCCTTTATGATAACTGCAGGTCTTTACAGCCCTGGGAGGTCTGCAATTCCTTCTTTAGTTGTGCATCCTTTGGTAAATTTTTTACCTCCTACTAACTCAGCAACAAAAGGCTTTAGCTACCAAACATTTTGAATCCTGGTCTGGAAATCTTTGTTTTCTATAAGACAAACAGTTCAGTTATGCTCCACAAACGCAAGAGAGCTGTGATTGCACATTCTAGGGACCATTATACAGGCCAGTTTTACTATCAGTAACACACCATTTGGGAATCAGTAACACATTGTTAAAAACTTGTGTACAACAGTCTTTTTTTGGCAGTGAAATACCCCCGTTGTGTTAATATACACTGCAGTTCTGCTTATTTTAAGCATGCTATACATTAAGTAGATATGATAGGTTGGCATTCACTGACAAATTAAGTGAGTTGATTAGAAATCTGAAATCTGCATGGACCTTCATTATGTTTGTCATGAATTGTAGGCCTAAAAAGTGGTTTTCAGATAAAAGACACAAAACATGAAAGTGAAGCAGAGGCTGATAACCCTTTCTGAAGGAAGAGCTATTAGTAAGTCTCATTGCTTAGCCATCTAGTAAACACTTCAATGACTTCTGATTACTATTAACCAACAGAATAATGTTTTTCTCAGCAAAAAAAGAATTACTTATGTTTCCCAAGCTGTACCTTTCACTTTAATAGAAAGACAGAAGCTTGGTAAGACAACAATGCAAATGTTGTCCAGTTTAAGCAAGAAGTATAGGCAGATTTCCCTCTGTTGAGCTACCTGTTTTATCCAAGGCAATTAAAAGTGTCAATAGAAACCACAACCTTTTAAATATATATTTGATCAGATCCATGGCAGTCATTACATTTTTAGAATCACTTGTTCATTCAGCCTTCTTAAATTAGTCATTATGTGAACATCACATCTCTCACTTACATGCACTTAGTTTAGTATTTTCTCAGATAAAAATGTGGGGTTTTTCATTGTTTAGAATGTATCTAAATTTATTACTAGGCAATGAAGTGAGGTCTCATACAGCCTAGAAGCAGGGGAAAAATTCTTAGCCAACATTCATACCTCAGTCCTATGGAAGCCCTGACAGCATAATTTAAGATTGCCTTAAACTGGCTCTAAATTTCATCCAATTAGCTGGAGTTCCAAGATGCTTCCTTATAAGCAAAACACTGCCAAACAGAGCAAAAAAAATCTACTGTTTCCTCATCCATGCTTCTGTGGGAAAAGCCATGCTCATAAATGCACTCTTTGAGATCAGAACTTTTATGAAAAGGTAATATGTAGTTGAAAAAACAGGCATACTTCCAGTTGCACATCCATTCTTTGAGCAATTCACAAATTTTGTTTCAGTTTCACTTTGAGACCATCATGGCTGTAACAGCAATTGAAATACCCATGTTCCAAGGCAGTTACGAACATTTATTTTCAAAGGAGGCAGTTTCATCAGTGTTGTCAAAAGCAATGGTTAAAAGAAATGAAATACCAGCAGGTAAGTACAGCTTGATTCATTTTTTGAGGACAGAGGACATGAACATCTGAAATTGTCTTCTAGAGTATGTAGAGTACAAGCTGCATGAAGTCTAGGTATGCAATTGCTCTTCTCTTTGAGTCTACACCCATCAAAATGATGACGTTATTGATTTAACTTTGATCAAAAACCACCTGACAGAGAAAATAATTCACATCATATTATGCAGATGAAGTTTATCTCTGTTGTGTTAGAGTATATCTAATACTCTAACATCTAAGTACTAGGAAATGATTTATAGCTATAAAAAATCCTCTGTGTTTCGTTACCTCAGCCATACTGCAGTAAAACACATTAATATAACAAAATACTTGGTATGCAGCAAAATACTTGGTATGCAGCAAAATTTCCACTGTAATTTTTAAAGGAAACTCAAGTAAAATCTTGCAACATCTATTGAATAGTAGAAATTGTTCATCAAACTGGAAAACACAGTCACCTCATAAATATGTTAAACCATGAACATAGTTCTGTACTGTTTCCAAGTAGATTTGAATAGTTCATCAGAAGAAGCAATACATTTCTTTACATTTACTTTGTAATCAGAAGCAGAGTTAACCCTTTAAGTATTTCTCTGCTGTCAAAAAAGTGGCTTCTAATTAACAGATCTATTTTGTCATTTTTAACACTTGCTCATATTAAGGAGTGTAAAACACTTCTGGCTTGTTTAACATGCAAATTATTATTGGATGGTTTATGAGCCAGCTTACAGGTCCAGGGAGAGTCCTGGGTAGAATCATTCTGTTCTTCAGTACTGGTAGGTCATCAACAGAGCATTGTCATAATGTAGGCATAAACACAAAGAAACCTACACATAAAATCTTCAACGACTTTACTGTGTGTTGAAGTTAAATTGCTCTGTCTAAGTGTAAAAATGCATTATCTATTAGTTTTGGATTCATTGTGTCTTCATTCAACATAGCTCTTAATGAAAAGCCAAATAAATACTGCATAAAACCACTGAAGCTTTCAAACAGTTCAAGGAGTGTTTGAAACAGTAATTGAAATATCATCAGGTGTGCTAAAATATAGCTTTCAGGTGAGCTTGATGCCCTGTTATTACCACTGTCATGAGTATTATTGTTATTTTAATTATTTGATCTATTTTTAGGATGACAGGACCTCACTTCTGTATGTGGTATATAAACACAGATGGTCCCTCTGCAAAGGTTGATGAAGCACAAACTTAATAGAGCCTTCCCTAGCTCTGCCTCAGTCAACATAGGAATCCTAGCAACAGTCAGGTGTGCAGAAAAGGAAGAAAGGGGATGGTGACTTTCTGCATTAATCAGCGATGCCGAGTATATATATATATATATACTGTAGTTAGGAGAAGCTACATTTGGTGCACATTATGTGACTAGACAGTGCAAATATAAGCCTAACCATACAAAGCAATTTCCTCTGCTTTGTTCTGACCGTTACAGAAGAACGTGATGTTCTTTTCAGCCTTTGATATCCAACAAGAGGCCAAGCTTTGGCCTAGGGCAATTTGGACTCCCCTTTACATGCTCAATGTTCTTCAAGTTCTGAGGCCTGTGGCCGTAGACTTAATGGAACTCAGAGGCTAGATCTTAATGCTGATAGTTCTGAACAATACATTTGAGTCATCAAGCACTTCAGGAGGAAGTAAACTGCTGTCCAAAGAGATAGATTCTTGAAAAATTCAATTACTGACAAAAGATTAATGAAGTTGTTGAGAAGAGCCAGAAACAATTCATGTTCTATTTACAACTGCATCTTGAGCTTTGTGGGAAAGGGGTTGTTTAGCTGTGCTAAATAATTGTCAGATTAGAAAAGCCTCCATTTGATTTTTTTTTTGCTTCTGGTATAAAATCACGAAAATCACAAGAATTTATCTGAGAAAATTCAGAATACTTAAATTTCCGTAGTCCATGTGTTTTCCTTATTTTGCAAAAATTGTATTGCTTTCATCTACAAGGGGATTTCTTACTTAGCAGAACCTTTAAGATTATCGATAGCTTCTACATGGATTTTAGATTTTGATATAAAGTTAGTGTTAACATTAAAATATCCAAGAATTCAAAACCAAACTAAGATTACAATCTCTTTTCACAATGTTTTGAGAGGCTTCAGCACAAGGAAACTAAAGTGATCTAAAATGACCTGCAGAGTGCTTTGGGAAATAATAGCTTTTTCACTTTTCTATAATAATTTTTTTTGTAAGATATGGATACTGATTGTGCATGATGGTTCATAATCTCTCTTCTGTATCTTAGTTTTCCTTTTGTTTTTCTCCTTTTCATATTTGCTCAGCTCAGCTTAACTAGGACCATTTCTTGTCTCTCTCCACTTTATGGTGTGATGAATGCAGCCATTCTTCTCTCCCCATCATTACAGCTGGTCTTTGATCCAGTACATCTAATTTATATTTACCAGCTATCATCTACCATCAAAATTGTATTGGAAAAGAGGTGCACCTGAACTGAATTAATTTCTTTTGATGGAGTTTGAGACTATTTTAAGACTTGTGGTTAAGACACATTCGTCCTCTTAATGGAACATAACAGAGCCATCTTCTAATTGGTGCTAGCAAGCACTTGGTTTGTGTCAACACATCATACATATTTCAGAATTCCTCAAATATTAGATTTGGATACACTCATTTGTTAGTCATTTGATCAGAAAGGTTATTTTCCTTCCTGAACTGTGATGTATTTTACACACATACAAATGTTATTTGTATTTGTAGCACAATCCTAATCATAAGTCATTATAAAACTGTAAAGATATAGCCACCCAATAGACTGTAGAAATATCTCAGATAATTCTCATCTCTACTCTTCCACAGATGAATTGTTACCCATACCTACATTTACTTGGTTTATCCTATTTAGATATGTCTTCATTGCACATTAAGACAATGCACAATGTGCAATTAACATTCTTAAAGTTACAGGTGTACTTTCCTTATACCTGTATACGACCATCAAAAAACCTATAACAAATTTTCTTTAGACAATTCATTCATAAGTTACTCTATTTTATAGCTGTTTTTTTCTTTACATTAGCAACTGTCAAATAAGAAAATTGGACAATATCTATGAAATTATTAGATGAAGCTGTGAAGTATGGGTTATATTGTCAGTTCTCCTTTATATGATTTGAAATATTGTTGCACTAAGGAGGACTGGTGGCAAATAAATACACATTGCTGATATAATTCATTCTTAGGGGTGTCAGCTATATATTAAGATACAGCACCTAAATTCAGGATTCTTCAAGCAGATGTCCACATGGGCCCTAATGTACCTAAGCTTCTCTTATAATTAATATGGAATCTAATTAATAGAGCCTGAAAAATAACTATGCTCATCTTAAGCAGAGATCTACCATGTGTTTAGAAAATGCCCACTTGAGTTTTTTATAAGTTGTTATGTTTTATTATGTTTATCAAGGGAAAAAAAATGAGAAGGCCAGTATCTCAGTTCCTGGAAACTCACAACACTCCCTTCAGTCGAAGGACACAGAAGCTGTCTCTCACTAAAGGGACTTAACTGCGGAAACCTGACTTGTCTGAACATTCTGTATTACTCTGGGAAAGTCCCCCGATTTGGGAAAGTCCTCTGTCTCAAAGCTGGAAGGATAGAAGTCTAGAAAGTCACAATTCATACTGAGTACTGCAGAACTTCCTTTCTCCTGGCTTTGACAGGCATCCAAATTCATCAGAGGCAAGTGGTATAGACTGCTGTAAGTTGTGGCCAGCTGGCAGGGAACCTGAAAGATCTCCAGTCCTGTGGCAAAGGCAGTCCAAGACAATACTGTCCCAGTCAGTGAATGTCACAGACCTGTGTGTCCTAACAGTCTGGTCCATTCCACTGAAATTTTTTTTGTGTATGGATGAGAACTCATCAAATTCAACATACTCCTTCAAAGCATTTAGCATAAGAAAAATCTATTAAGAATCTCTTAGATTAGAGGCTGTAAATGTTCCCTCTTAACATCTTCCAGTGCAGCATGCTTGTTCCATGTCACAGGATGAGGAGTGGCAGTACAATCATACTAAAGCTGAGTTTGACCTTGTGGTGTATATGAGAAAAGCACCTAATCTGATAATTTGGAAGATTCTCTGATATGAAAAATAAAAAGACTTCAGGTGGAAACTTCCTGCCAAATTATTTGTAGTTCAAATTTTGTGCAGAAGGCTGAAATGGACAGCATGCAGCACACAGGATGGATTTTAAGAGTTGAGGACTTACACAGCACCTCAGGCAATAATGTAAGAACAATGAGTTATAGCAAGGTCAGTGGTGGATTTACAGTGGGTGCATGAAAAAGTGCATAGGGACCTGTACTCCTTCCTCCCCATTCAGATCCCATTAGTGTGACCTGCCCTAGTTGGGGAAATGATCCCATAGAAACTCTACAGCCTGCTCCTCACCCTGTCCCCATCACAGCTGCATCCAGTCACTCGCTCACCATGGGGCTGACGACAGGTTGTTCACTGATAATGACCCACACTTCATAACTCTTTTTTTTCAGTCGTCCCTGATAGATCATCAGTTCCAGCAAACCTGTGCAAGGCAGTGACAGAACTGCAGGAAGAGACATTAGCAAAAGCATAGTCAACTCCAAACACCCAGGCACAGTCAAAGCACCCGTATTTTCTCATGTTAGAATATAATAATAACAACACAGAAATTCACACTAAAGGGTTGATACAATCTTTTTCTATCTTTGATTTAGAATAAAATCAAAAGTTGCTACAATAATCAGGGTCTATTGGCCTTAGTCAAGTGAGAGAGTTAACTTCATCCTTTTCATGTATTTCAAGCTAGAAAACAAACACTCACCTAGGCATTGTATCTATCTGTTGAACTTTTATTACAGCCAGAGCAGTGGTGTTAATTAGACGCTGTGTAGGATTTTAATCCCTATCATTTGCCAGGATTCACACAGGAAGACAGCACCTTATACAAGGCATCACATCAGACAAATCTATTTAATCATTTGCTTTATTATTCAGGGAGTGTAAAACTTTGCATGGGTTTATGATGCTGTGTATTCACAGTCCCTAGACAGCACAGAGTAAAACAGTTAAAGCATTAGCAACCTCAAGTTTTCCAAAAGTCTGGGACTAGGGGACTAGTTTAAAAACAAAAAGATTTTTAAAAAATACAGTTTAGAGGTTTTTTCCCTTATTGTGATTTTTTTGGTTTGGTTTTTTTTTTTTTTTTTTTTGGTTTTTTGTTTTTGTTCTGAGCTTTTTTGTTTTCATTTGGGTGAATTTCAAGATTTCCTTAGTCTCTACATGGCCTGGGACTCTGTTTTAATGAATATATTTCTGTTATTTCTTGATTCTAAAAGATGAGAATTATGAGGGAAAAAACCAACAAGGCAAACCCCAAAACAAAAATCCAAACTAAACCCAAAACACACCAAACTAAACAAAAAACAAAAAAAGGAGTATAACAGAATCCTAATGTAGTCAGGCATTCTGCCTACGTTTTATTCACTGCAAGTGACAAGCCCCACTCAAAATAAGAGGAAACAAAATAATTGGGTCAAAGTGCAGAGAAGTCACAAGCAGGGAAGAAAGCCCTTTGCTACAACCATCTGAGTCCTCACAGGTCTGTCTCTGCTTCCATGCTTGGTTCAGGCCACTCAGAAACTGTCAGCTGTATCGCATCCATTCTGCACACTCCTCCTTTGTCCTTGAGCTTTTGCTTTGTCCATCACCTCAAAGAGCTAGCTGTGCATTTCTCCCCTTCTCTTCCAGTATTCCCTCCTGAGAATCCCAAATCATCTCTATGAGTCCCTGTATTTTTTTGTTCCCACCCAGGATGAATTTCAGATGCAGTTTCTCTGAGAGTCCCTCAGCTGCTGAGACAGTTCAACATTCCCCTTCCTCCAGGACTCTCCCCTGACCAAGTCACTCTCCTGTAATCCAGGAAAAATCAAAGCAGACACCAATCTGTGTTTTTTGCAAGACTGATTTTACTCTATAATCAAGCTGGCAATATATACTCTGCATATGTCCTTTGTAACCTATTGTGCTAACCTCTGTTTCCACAGCCTTGGTCCTGATTTCAAGAAGTAGATTGCTATGTTTTGTGTGTTTATGCAAATATGTATATCACTGTTTTGTGCTTTACATTGCATATTTTCACATGCATCTCACTATGCATCTAGAGCTATGATATCTGCTGAACTCACAAGTAGTAGTTTAAGGTTCTGCATGCATAATGCAAATGATAGCATTGCATATATATGTATATATACACAAAACAAAAGAACGTCATTATAGATGTAGAAGGTAGTTTTACAGTCATGCTGACTCTTTCAGTAATCAAACATTTTTGCTTGTTTATTATGTAAGTTAGATATAAATATATTCTGCCATTGTGTTGCTCTCAGAACCCCACAGTAGGTAGCATCTCACTTTCCATGAAACGCAATACATGGACATTTCTCATTTGTTTGATTTGATCTTATATCATGATTTTTAAAAGGTCAATAAATGGTACTGAATGTTTAGCAGGTGTGTTACCCACTGAATTATCAGTACTTATAAGTTCTTGCAAAGCCTAATGATAATTAAGGTTTTTGTATTCATCTTGCATAGCTCCTTTAATAAAGATTCTGAGAATAGTTTATGGCATACCATACATGATCACACTATCAACTTATTTTCCATTTTAAGATGAAAATGACATATAAAATTTGATCCAAATTCATGCTTAAGGATATCTCTCATCCATCTCTAAAACACTATCATCCAAATAGAAGTATAAATTAGATACAAATCTGCTTAGCAGCAGATGGGGCTGTTATGTCCTGATATATTGTCTGTGTAGCTAGTGGAGGGCCTTGGAAGTAAATCCTTTGTAGGAGTTTCAAAGTGAAGAGTGTAATCCAAATATAAGCTAATAAACTTTGTAAGGAATAAGTCTTTGAAACTCAGGACAAGAAAACTCTCTCACTTCAGGAGAAATGTTTTTCTTTCTGTAGCTAAGCAATCACTTAGCTGATATTTGAATCTTAACTTATGTTTCCTGAAGTTGTTCTTTGATCCAATACTGCTCAGTCAAAATCCACTATTGTAAGTTTATATGTGGGATAGAAAAGTGACCTCAGAATGTCACACCATGTGTTTCTCATGAGCTGTTAGCATGCTATTCCCTATGATTAGAAACTGCAAGATTCCCCTGAGTAGAATGATCTGATGATATCATGAGACTTGTATTTCTCTGGATCTTTAGCTACTTCATAAAGACAATACAGAACTGATTTTTTTTCTCCAAATAAATGTAAAACTTCTATATCATTGGAATGATGAATATAGTGTAAGCAAGAGGACAGTATATTCAGTTAATTGCCTACAAATGACTATTAAATGGTAGGTAACTAGACAAATGATACTGCAAAGCACAATGCACCTTTGAAAGACTGACTCTATGTCAAAATGAAAGCAGAGGCCTGCAAACTACGAAGTGAAAGCTGCTGTGTGCTTAAACCCAGTGTCAGCAGGCTCGGTGGATGTGTGTACTTCACCCAGGCAAGTGCAGCGTGGTGTGCTGCCTGTGGGCACTGCACGCTGCCCTCTGCAGCACATGGGCAGGAAACACGGGACTGGGCAGAAGAGGAATCAAGATATGGTGAGAAACAGCCAGGAAAGGCTGGGTTTGAGGGTGGGAGGAATCTCAGAATAAATCCCAGGACCTCAGGCATCGGAGATTTAGGTGAATTGGCATCCGAGAGAGGGATGAAGAGTGTGGAAGGTGGGTTACAGGTGTTCTTCCTAGTTACAGAGCTGAACTGTAGCCTCAAAGGAGGCTGCCTTTTCTCTGAAGGAAGAAAAGTGCAGTAATTATGTCTATTCCTATAAACTGTGGGGAATGAGATTATACGGGGGTGGAGTGGAAGGAGGAACAGAATGAAGAGATGGGTGAAAGCCTTAGGGTTCCCACACACACACACCAGCTAATCTCCCGAGACCACATGTCTTGGAAGAGGAAGAGCTCATGCTATGATGCCTGGGGCTCTTCCACTGCTGAGCTGCACACTCTTCCTGCTGTGACAATAACTCCTTTGGAGGAAATGCTGGAGGGAAGGAGGAAAGGATGAAACTTGGAGCTTTCTGGGATTATAATCAAATATTCACCCTGGACACACTCAGGATGCAAGTGTCCAGTGTTAGCCTGTAAATAAAAATGAAAAGCAGTGACTACAATGTCAATTTGCCACAGGAAAAACCCCTTTATTTGACTTTGTGACTCTGTGAATTTATTTGCAAGAGCTGTCCATTTCCTTTTTCTGCTCTCTCTTGATGTGGAGCATGCTGTACAATAAGGACTTGGTGAATATAGTTGTTTCTGAGTTTCTTAGCTCTGAGCACCTCAGAAAAGTTCAGGAATGACTTTCAATCAGGCATTTTTAAATTGTTTTTAATTTATCTAAAAACTAAGCTAAAGAGTTTAATTAACAGGCTCAGAGTAATAGTTATACCATTTTTCCTCTGCTATCAGCTTTCACTTTTATTTACGATGGGAGTCCCCCTTGTATCTCCTTTCCCACAGGGCCCACTATCACTAATATTTCTGTGATCTGTGAATAAACCAAAATTTAAAGTTAGTACTTACAATCAATGCAAATTAATGATTTCTTAAAAAAAATATTTCAATCAGGAAAAGCAGCTTTGTAGTTGAAAATCCCATGCTGGCCTTAGAGTGGGAGTTTTTCCAGCCTCTGCTTAAATCCAAAAAAATACTGCAATCTTCTGGCACAGGCTCACTGTAATGCTTTAAAAACAATTTAGCAACTGTCATTGCTGTAATTACAGTAACTAATTACCATCCTTAGCAAACAAATAGCTTAACATAATACGCAAGCCGAATCAATTTTGAAGAAATGCAAATTCCGAAAGCGAAAAAGGGCATTTTGGCAAACCTGAAAGAGAAGCAGGAAAATAATACACTTTGTTTTATCTGCACATAATTCCCAGGGAATATCATATCATAAATATTTGCATTCAGTTCTTATCAGGACATTTGCATTTGCTTCTTATCAGTCTGCAGGCTGGACTCTGCCAGATAGAAAGTAGAGCTCCACACCATGCACATATTTCTAATGAATCACGTCTCAGGCCGAGAGAATATTTTGGCTGGAACTTTATCACTGAGATGAAGAGGTCATTTACTCTCAGAGTCAGTTCATCTTGGAATTGTCTTGAGATTTTGATGTGATTCAACCAACATTTTTTAAAATGAGAAACAAACCAACTTTGCATTCTGTTTCTGTAGCAGTTATTAAGTCTGATTGTTTGAGAAGTGATTCCTCCCCCCAAAATCAGAATCATATGTAAACAGGTTTGATTCATATTTGTGTCCCACACTCTATAACAAACAATGCTGCACATTTTCCAGTGCACGGAAAAAGAATAAAGCAGTAACAGACTAAAATGAAGTCTAAGAAGGAAACAAGCCACACTTAACAACCATTATCTTGAAATTTAATGCCAAATCCTTTTGTAGTGCTTCAGAAATGCATTTGATTAGTGGCAGTTTTCTCAGTAATGAGAGGAAATGTTTATGATGGGAAAACAGTGTCTCTAATGAGCCATCAGATTTCCTTAGCAGTTACCACAGAAAAAATTCACCTTTTTATTATAAAAAATGCATTTCAACTGCAAGAAAAACAAGTGGAAAATGTCATAAACATTTTCCTGTTGCTATCTCACATGCACAAAGGGAGTATACACCAAAAACACTGAATCAAGTCAATTCTGCTTTCAGCATTCTGCATGTATGCAAAATTTTGTTTGTTTTTATGTAGAATACAAGTGTGAGCCCATAAACACATTCTGTGATGGCAAAAAAATAAAGGCTTCCTATTCCTAAGTATAAAACTGATAGCTATTACATGCCATCTGGAAAAATGTAGATTTTGCACATTTATTCAGTGGTATAATATTTCCAAATATTTTAATGGAAATGGGCAATTTTTTTTCTGTGACTTGCAGTGCCAGAATACCCCTTTTTTTTTTTTTTTGTTTATACATTTATATGTATTTTAAATTCCTGTAGTCTAATTCAGAATTTAAAACAATTTTTCTTTTCTTTTTCAAGTGTTTACTTTAAAGACATGCAAATCACCACTTTTGAGTTCCTGAACTAGTGCAACAGCCAGATCCTTACCAGATGCAAGTTGATATTGTTCAGTGCACAGTTGCTGCTTATACCAGCTGACTATTTGGCACTATTTATTTTCACATAACTTCTGAGAAGTTGAATCTTGACTAGTGATCAATCTATTATATGGTGTGTTTTTCCTGTTATGTGTTGTAACATGGCAAACAAATTTGTCTCCTGGTCGTTTGAAGCATTACAAAACCATTTTAAAATGCATCTATTTTTTTCCATGTAATGATTACTTAAAGTTAGTTTCACCTGATGCCCAAGTATTCCACTTTGATTTATTTGTTGAAACACACTGTGCAGTTTCTAGTTCATTATAATTCAAATGACTGATACAGCTCATTTGGACCAAGGGAAACATTGCATCAGCAGTGTCAGAATTATCTGAAAACAGCCCCTGAAGCCTTACTGCTGTTGCCAAAGTTGGGATAGTTTTGATAATATACTGTGATATAGAGGGAATGCTGTTTTGCCCTTTCCTGGTGCAATATTTGGGCTTGCCGTGCTGCAAGGACTTGACTGCCATGCAGCCGTAAGGAAGAGTGAATATGTGAATGAAGCTTTGATGGAGCTGTACTGCTGCAGAAATCATCCAGTTGTTGTTTCTATATAGAAGAGTTAACATCACCAAATTTTTTTCCTTGATTCATCAGAAACTAGCGGAAAAATCTTCATAAGCAGAAACAATGCTCAAAGATCTCAAGCCCCCAAGCCCTCTCAAAGAACTCCTTTAGAATAAGTACTTATCTGAGCATTTCCCACACCCATAAAATGTGTATAAAGAGGAAAAAAAAACCCCAAGATTGTCTTTCTCTAATTTTTACTTCTATGAAATTAAATGTTATTTCACTTAAAATTAGAATTTTGTATTTGTTTCTATTTCTGTACAAGTAGAACAGTTAAGCTTTTGTTTCTGTGTCACTGAACATATACCACTGCAGTCAGTGATAATCTAGTCATTTTAGCTCATTGAGAACATTTTCATCCTCATCCCCATCCATTCTTCTTTTGTCTTCTATTCAATTACATTCATACTAAACTAGGACTAACAGTGCAGTGAAAAAGCTGTTTTGAACATGCAGTTGAATTCTGTAACTCCTCTGGTCTAGAAATCATCTCTAGGGTTCATGTTTTATCATTTGTTTTTAGCTCTTTCTTTGAGGTGGGAAGGGCTTATAGTTAAGAGTCCATTATCAGTGAAGGATGCAGGAAATCCAAAATATTTATGTTTGTTCATGGCACGCGGACAAGAAACAGTGCTCAAGAAAAGGGTTTTCTGATTAAGTGATTGAAAACACTCTGGTGTATGTTAATGGCTTCTTCTGTCCAACAGATAACATCATCTTTAGCCTTATCACTGTTCTTGAACTTATTTTAAACATTCTCCTGTGCTCTTCCAATTATACACTGTGCTCTTTAGGCATCCCGTCTCTTTGCTGCAAATCATCTCATTTGTTTGCTTTCTAATTTTTTTGCCTCCAGGTTGGGTGTAAAAAGAAGCATTTAAAAGATACTTGAAGTGAAAAAATACTTTTCCTAGTAAAATTAATTTACATGGAATTAAACCATACACTTACAGAAAAAGAAAAATTGGTTTTTAAAAGAATAACACTAGAATTTTAATACCTTGATATCATTCTGGCTGCATGAGCACTCTGAAAAGATAAAGATGAAGGAAGATCTGATTATTATTTAAATGTATGCAGAAGACTCCCAATGAGATAAAATTGGGTATGATCATGGTAGATCACAAATTTTAAAACACTGAATATATCCTTGTCTTTTGAGCTGTAAGAATCTGTCCAGGATAAGACACTACAAAGGTCTTTGTACCAATCATAGTACCACTAATAGTAACTTATAAGGCACCTTTCATTGTGTCGGATCCCAAAGAAGTTAGCAACTATGTCTGCTGTTTTTTAATTAAAGAACTATGCTTTTAATAAAAGAGCTATGTCTATATCAGAGGTACATTTTTATTTCAGTTTTCTGCACTGTCTGTATCAGTAAGTAGGGAAGAAGGCTGATCCAGAAATTAGTACATAACTGTAGGACTGGATTTGGTCTAGTCTGTTGCTGAGACTGTAGAGATGAACGATATAAAGCATGACTTCTCTGGTGAGAGGAATAGGGAGGGAGAGAGAGAAAGGGAGAAGACAAGAAGGGAGGGAGAGCACAGAAGTGGGAGGACTGCCTTCCAAGATCTGATTCAAGATTTATTTCTATATTTTGCTCACTATTAAGTACAGAACTTTTTCTTAAGCTGTGTCTAAAAATTCAACCCCACCTTTTCTAAGTCAACCACTCTACTCCCCTGGCCAGTTGGATGAGTGTTTAAACTCTTCAGACTGAGCTAGGTGTTAAAATAAGTCTGATATTTTCTTGTTTGAAGGAATAATCATTATGATATTTTACAAAAGGTAGGTTACATCAATGGAGGATACATTGTTTTAGAAGAAAAGGTGAGATGAGCTATTGGAAAGGAAGAGAGCCAGGGTGTGCACCCTGGGTGGACAAAGGTACACCAGAGGATCTGAGTGGGGGAACAATCACCCTCTGTGGTGATATGAAGCACCCGCCCTTTGTCAGCACCTCGACAAAACCAGTGAATAAGAGGGCCTATTTACTGACATTTATTGACTGCAAACAAGTAGAAGTTCCTAGAAAGGACTTACCCTCTGTTTGTGTACATGAAAAAAAATAATCTGAGTCTATATTTCACATCCCTGGATCTCTGGTCTGTGAAATGAGAATAGAAGACTTCATTCAGATGTTTCTTCCTTTGAAGGGCAGGGTGGGGAAATGCTGATAGAATATTAAAAATGGTCAGCATTAGAGCTGTATTAGTATTTCTTAATATAGAAATTAGTTGACATTTTTAAAGGAATAAAGTGATTGAACACATTTTTGGTAAATATTACCATTGTTTATTGAATTCTTTATTCAAGTATGTATAGTATTCAACTACTCAGAATTACTCTAACACCTCATAAAATTACTTGTTGAACACAATATTTGATGAAAAATTGTAAATTTCTCAGGTAATGTATTCCTTAAGCACTATTCATCCAGCTATAATACAGATAAAGAGATTTTTACTAAAACACCAGCCACTTTAGGATCCTTTTGAATTGAAGGACCTATATAAATATTGAGTTCTACGGATAGAAGAGTTTACACCAGTTTGGCTCTATTGGAATTACAGCAGCTATACCCCTTTCTACTGATATAAATCCAAGTCAGGTTACAAGTATTGCACAGACATGTTGACTTTTATACTAATGAACATATCACACACTCACCCATCTACCTATCCTTATGTTTCTGTCTGACTTTCTATAGAATACACACCGGAAACTCTTCCTGCATCACTGAAATGCTGGCATCCATTGAGGTGAAAGGCAATTTCTGTTTAACAGGACACAGAAACACAAAACAAATGTTTAGGACAGAAAGTGAAGGAGAACTAATCTAGCTGAAATTCGAAGGGGTTCCAAGCAGACAGAATAATATTTGCAGATGTGATTAAATTACTGGTTGTGAATATTTTTTCCCCATTTAGTCCTGAATTTAAGACTATTTTTCTGAATCTTGTTGTTGTATCATAAACTGTATAATCCACTAAAGGTAATATTAATGCAGATATATTTTATTCACCTGTGTTTGCTTTTGACTTTCTCATAAAGATACTAAAATCAATATATTTTTTAAGCACTGATGGGGGCTTATCATAATTAATACTTGCTCTCCATAGGGCATAGGCGATCATCTAAACTTTATGCTATTACTCTATATTCCTGATGGATGGTTACTCTTTAAGACCCTATGCCTCCTTTTTTGAGTGGAATATCAAAGGATGAAAAATGAATGCCAAAACACTGTATTCATATAAATATTAATGCTGAAAATACTCAAAGTCTTTGAAATCACGACATTACAAGTGGAGTGGAAATTTTCAGCATGTCTAGAACAGACACAGTGGCAGAAATAAAGAGTTGAACAGTGTTAACAGCTTACTTTTTTCAACTAGTCACTTCTTCTATTCATTCAACCACTGCACTTGTCCGAATTGTCCTGGAGGTCTCCCTTCGCTCTCAGCCAGGACTAAGCTGCTGGTAAGATGATGCAGGTGAGCACCAACACTGTAACTGAAGAGTGCCTCAGAGCCAGTTTATTTCTGGATCTCCCTGTCTGCATGGGCATGAGACCACCCTGGAAATCACAACTTACAGGCTGTAAGTCCATTTGGGCTTCATTTCTATTGCTCAGCCATCAGTCTGTTGACTAACCAAATGTTCACCTCAAATTCGCTTCCTTTTATTGAAAGGAATGGTGCTGGGAGAAGCTGACAGGGAGGGAAGAAGGTCCTGGGTATACAGCACCTTGGTGGGGTGGGACTGCTCCTCCTGGATACATGCAAGCCATCCCACTCACCGTCCTGGCAAATGCTGCTCATTTCCCAGGATGACAAGGTTGAAGGGGCTGGAAGCAGTGCAGTGGCTGAAGCACAGGCAGGCAGCCCTTCCCCCAGGAACACATGATGTGGCTGGGGCCTCTGTCCTCTTCTGGACCAGTTTCCACCAGCCCTTCCCACCATTGCAGTCCTGCCACACATTTCACACTGTGTACAATCATGGGAAAAAAGAGTAAAATCGCTTGCTGGTGGAGAAAAATCATTGTGAAGAGTGGTGGTGATGATCACTGGAAAAGTTTCTGGACCTAACAGGTTTTCAAACTTATGTTTAAACACTAATTCTATACCCTGATTCAGGTCCTAACATTCACTATTAATTGTTCCTTTTGAAGCAGTATAAAACAAAGAGAGGAAAAATACAGTCTCTTAATAGAGTCTCTTTGCATCTGGAAAACACACCAATTGAAATATCATTGTGGGTGAGTCCACTTTGCAGACACTAATTGATATTGTCTGAATAAGTGGAAGTGCCTGTCAGAAAATCCTTTTAAACTGCTGACTTGTTTCCATATCCAGTATACTTAAAATTGGCATGATGTTAGCTTCCCTCTTAGAAATCCTCATATTTTGATTTATGAATGTTTTCAAATTTTTAAGATTCTCAAAAATGTTATTTCACCTGTAAGTAGAGAGATAGCTTGTTTGGCTAACTGCCTTGAATGACTGTGTGCCAGGTAATGAATAATGCCATGTTCAATATTCTAAATTTGTGTTCCAAATTCTGAATTCCAAATGAGCTGCATGGAAGTATACTGATAAGTGGCTGATTTTTACTGCAAGGATTGTCTTATTTTAAACTTTAAATTTAGTTGCCTTACTTTACTCAAAGGATTTTTGAGTGGAATGGGATTTAAAGTGATAGTCCATAATATTCCTACATCTTTCTAAGTCTTGGATGATGCCAAAATGAATAAAAAGGATAAATCACTGCAATCTTTTTCTGCAAAATAAAGGACAAAACACATCTCTGGGTGTATCTATCAAGAGTTAAGCCAAGAATGAATTTCCCCCAAGTATTAAAGTACCAAATCTGTTTAGATACTCTCCAGAGGCCAATCAACCTTATTAAATAAACACTACATTTTAAATTCAGCACTCCTTTTAATTACATTATATAAAAAATTGGGAAAAAAATTCAAGTGGGGAACTCAGAGAAAGCATTTACCAGTGGTGGGCTCTGAGATACTGTACTATTTTCCAGTCTGGAATATAAGGAAGCATTGTGTTTGTTTTTCATTTACATAACCTCATGATAACTGCTATTTAACAAGCATGTTTGAAAATTGAGGTTAATAAAATCAACATTGACAAAGAGACAAAGGAATTAAGTCTTTTATTAGAAATTTAAAATGAGTATGAACTAAATTTTATTTGAATATATAACTGAGGTCATCACTATGTAAAGAAATGTGAATTGAAGATAGTTCACATATTTTGTTGTTGGACATGCTATGGAGATTGTATATTATTTTAAATTCTCTTTAATTAACACCTTCTGAGCATAACTAGTGTCACATATACAGATGTGGAAAACTACTAAAATGGTGCAGCAGATAAGCAAAATAACATCAAAAGTCCATTACAATTATCACAATATATTTTGCTCAGCATAATAACATGGAACTGATAATCATTATTTAGCTGCAACTATGTAGCTTCTTTAAGACTAATAAAATGCAAAATAAAACCCACTTTCAATATCAAGAAAGTCATAGCAGCAGAATTGCTGTTAGTCAGTCAAATATACAGCTACAGAGGTGTAGCTGTGGAAATGATTGACTATATTAACTACCACTGCATATTGTGATTGCTCTTGATTTCACTTGTACGAATATTTCAAGTTATCCAGGTTTATTAGCAAATTCTGATTTACAGAGAGACACCTTTGTTCCTCCTGGTGTTGTTTTAGTCCATTTTATCAGGATACTCTCCATCACCAAAATGATCTCTGGAGAAGTATATTTGCTGACTTTTAATGTATGAAAAATGCCCATCATCTGGAACACTACATGTTCAATGTATTTTATTGTCTAAACCCCATGTGAATTCATTTACATCTCCGTAGTTTACATGAGGACTGTTTCTAAGTAAGGACAATAGAATAGTAAGGACAAGTGGAAGAGCACAGTCACAGACCAGACTTAGTCCACTGGAAACACAGTAATGTTTGTAAAAAGCTGTTACTGAAATCTCCAAAAAGTCATTTTGCTGCATATTTTAGGGCCATAGGCATGGAGGTATTCATCACAGCAATTTCACTGCTAAATGTAGGAAGCAGAAGGCTTGCTAGAAGTCATCTGATCACCAATCATCTTGACTCAAAACCAAAGTCAGACTAATTAGTAAAATCAGGGCCAGAAGACCACAATCTTCAGTAAGAAATGTAATCCCTTTTCATAATGCAGAATGAAACTGGATCCCGGGAAGACAATGGATTTTTTTGTCATAAATAGGTATTAATTGCAAACAATTTAATTGAAATATAGCTTAGTGTTGATGTTCTGTTCCAAAAAGGTATGTATTGTGGGGAAAAAAAAGGATAGAATTTGGTCATGGCAATTTTTTTCTCAAAGATTTTTTAAATTCAGATCTGCAAGACAGTATTAATTACATTTTATTTCTTATCTGCCACGTTATTTTTTTTCCTAAAAAGGGATAGTCTTCCAAGTTTTCTTCTGTAGAGTCCATCCTGGGTAAGTTAAAGCTCTTTCATGCAAGTGAGAAATTCTTCAGTTGCTTCTATCATTAAAAAAAAAAAAAATCCAAGGTGTTATTTTTGAAACTTATAATCTTTTCACTTCCCCAGTGAAAAGCATATTGCTCTCTAATGGCAGTAAATATTAAAAACTTTGGCATTTTTTTCTTATCTCTGTTTCCTTATCTGTTTTTCCTTGATTTTCATTGCTCTTATGTTATTCATCAAGATAAAGGAGAGCCCCAAAACTGTCTATTTCCCAAAAGTTTCTTTGTATAATCAATCTCTGTAGGAGAATTTCCTTTTTTAGTTCTTAACCTTTAAGAGGAGCTCATGCCAAGATGGGCTCTGTGCATTATCTGAATCCTGCTGAATATGTTTGAAGTTCAGCCCTATGTTAACGATGTCCACAGAAGTCTTGGCATCATCTTCAAAGATGTGTAGGGCCATATTTTAAAGGTATTTAGGCACCTAAACATGTTTTTATCTCTAGTTTTAGGTGCCTAAACATGAATTTATCTGCTGCATTAGCTGATTAAAAAAATATGTTTATGTGCAGTTTTAAAAATCTGGCCATAAATTTTCAGGTAACTCAAGAAATATTCAACCAAAACCAGAAAAGGTTCCAGGGGGGAATATATCACTGTATGATGTGGGGAATTTGGTGGCTGCTTCTTCAGTGTGACTTCAGGGCTAGCTTGCAAATCCAGCAATAATTCATGTGAAGATTAGAATGTTTGTACTGGACATGATGAAACATCCATCTAGACTGTTGTCCTCTGTCCAATAGTTGCCAGTAGCAAATTTAAAAAAAAACCAAAAAAAACCAACCCCCCCCAAAAAAAAAAAAACCAAAAAAACCCCACTAAAAACAAAACCAACCAACCAACCAAACAAAAAAACCCCAAAAAACCAAAACAAAAAAACCCAACCAAAAAAAAAAAAACCCAAAAGCCAAGCAAATAAACTCAGGGCAAGAAGAGAACACTATTTTTCCTGGAATATCATGTTACTCTCATCATGGATTAGGGATTTCCGGAGACAGAGGCTGCCCATGTAACAGCTCCTTAATATGCTGTCAGCACTTCGTGGTTGCAATACAAGCACTGGCCTGAGGTTAGCAAAAAAAAATGGCCAGACCATCTCCAGAATCTCCTTTTGAAGGGTAACAGCTATCTGTTATTCTATTACTGCTATTTCATTTACCTTTATGATTATTTTCCCAATGTACCTTACATTCATAGATTCTGCCATAGATTCACTGAAACTCAATTGCACCAGCACAAAGATGCATAAGTATCTTCTTGTAGTCTTTGTACACTGGCAGTCCCATTCTTTGTTTCCCCTCCTTTTTACTCGGAGATTAACCTGTGCCTGTTGCTACCATCTTTTCTGGTACATAAACGAGACTTACTGACCCATGGTATCAAGAGGGTCTCCTGGAGCTCTTTTTAGAAACTGAAGTCACATTTGCCTGTTCTCATGCTGCAGTGCTGAGACTGAGCTGGAGCACAGCAGTGAGTATCAGACCAGAGTCCAGCAACATACTGAGATCTTTCTGAGCTCTTGAGTGAATGGTTCTAGAGATCTAGTCTTGTTCATTTGCAATCATAGGCTATAAAACCTATTTAATTTATGCTCTTGTTTGAGACAGTTCTAGTTTGTCCTTTTCATTGAAAGAGGCAAGTGTTGGACTCCCTTTACGCTCCCCAAGAGTGAACATTAATGCAAAGAATTCTCTGAGGTTTTCTAACTGAAAAAGTTTTATTTTCATCAAGCTTCCCTCTTGTACCTTTACCATTTATCAGCTCTACAGATTCCCTGGCAACCTTCTGGGTTTTTTATGGTCTAAAGATGGTTTTAATGTTAGCTTTTTATGCTGTTAGAAAGTTGTTCCTCAAATTCCTTTTTGGCCTGCCAATGTTTTTTTATTTATGGTTTGAATTTGTTTACTGGTGTTTAGACTGGAAGGAATTTGCAGACAAGCTAAATGCCAAGGTTATCCATGAAAGCAGAAGAAGTGGATCAGCTTAGGAGTTCACTTTTCTTATCTTGACAGTGGCTAACCCCAGATATTTCTGGAAAGAAAGGAGAGGGTAAAGGAAAAAAGGAGGAGGAAGTTTTCAAATTACCTACTCTAGGACATTACAGTGGTTGATTTTTTCCCTGAAGCCCAGTATTTTATATTATTATTATTTTTAAAATCTAATCCTTCCGTGAATTTGACTCCTTGCTTTCATAATATCTAGCAGGAGTGAGTTCTACAATGTGTTTATTGTGGGGAAAAAACCATCTTTTCTTTACCTTGAAACTTAACAAATTTCACTATTTTTCTCTTTCTTTTGTACTATGAAAAAAATAGATCAGTCAATTCCTATTGTTCATATAAATATTTTTAATTTAGACTATTCTGGGGTAAAGAGCTTTTATTTCAGAAGAAAAAGAGAAGAAATTGGATAAACTCAATATATATTTCATTTACTTGGGAGGGACTTTGACAAATTTGTGGGCAGAAGATTTATGAAATGAAAAGGTCCTGATTCTAGTGAAAGGAAGAAGAATAGGAAAGTAGTCACAATAAACTTTGAAAAGGAAAATATCGCTAAGCTATGGTCAGGTAAATTCCTTGGGAAAGATTCCTGTGAGGGAAAATGAAGTTCAGAAGAACTGGCCATCCATAAGAGAGACAAGATTAAAGTCACGGCAGTAAATAGTTGTGAAACATAAGCAGTGCATGACCAATATTGAAACCTTTAATGCAGTCAAAAAATGAAGGGAAGGAAGGGAAGGGAAGGGAAGGGAAGGGAAGGGAAGGGAAGGGAAGGGATAAAGACCAGATAATACATTGACAAACGATATATTTTCACCAGTCAAAACAATCCAGTAAATTATTATGTTTAGGAACTCCTCTAATGTGGAGGAGATTCACAAGACCAAGGAATGGGAAAAAAAGCGCTTGACTCACAAAAATGGCAAAAAAACCCCTACAAAAATTACATAGGACACTGCACACATTTTTTGAAAACCTAAGATCTAATTATTAGCCAATAATATGAAACACATAGAAGATAAACATGGTTTTGTCCAAACAAAATGATCTCAACCCAATCTATTTTCTTTCTTTGTCAAAGTGACTGGAATAAACTGGAAAGAGATAATGATGATTTATCTTGCCATTTGTAAAGATTTTTATGCTGTCATATTAAATTCCCAAGAAAATCATATATGAACTCGATTAAATAATTACATTTTAGATGAACAACTGGTTGGAAAACAATGCTCAAAGAGAATGTATCAATAGCATTCTATAAAACTGCAAATTGAACCATGCACAATATTTTTTGTGACCTGGATTAAGAACAGGAAAGCATAATTGGTGAATGTCAAAACTGGGAGGGAGAATTACACACACTTTGAAGAATAAAATAAAATAAAACATTGAAATCTGCAATTAATGAGATTAAACCCTAGGGGGAAAAAGTATAAAGTGAGACATGCAGAAAGGAGAAGTAAAACACAAAAATGCGAAGTGGACAGTAACTAGAAAGAATGATGTACTGCAGAAAATATCTTCAGCACCGCAGATTGAATTTGAGGCAGAAATGTGATGTTGTTTCAAAAAGAAAATCTTAGTCAAAGACACAGAAGAAGGATGTGAGACTTGGGAGGTAATTATTCTGGTCTATCTACTACTGGTGGAATATTTTATCCAGATTTGGGCACAATGCTTTAAGAAAAACTTAGTTTGGAGAGAGTCCAGGACAGAGCAACAAGAGTTATTGGAGGTTTAGAAAGCATGGTCTATGAAGAAAGGTTGAAAGAATTTGGTTTGTTTAGTCTAGGAGAAAACAGACTGGGAGACAGACATGGTAGCAGCCTTTTGATATGTAAAAGTTTGTTACAAAAGGACTTGTTGACTATAGGTAAGTTCAGGGGTTTTTTTGTAAAAATTTGAGTTATCTATTAGATATGACTTTGTAAGTGAGATATTTAAGCAATGGAGCACCCAAATTAAGAAACTTATGCAATCTCAGTTGATGTTTTTTCATATCAAATAAACCACTTATATACTGCATGTTAGATCCCTTTTCAGAGCAGGGGGAATATTAGATGGTCTCCTCACAACCCTGTTTTCCCATTATGCACATTTCCTTAGTCAGAATATTTTGTATTTGTTACCTAGAAGCATGAATGAAATGTGAACAAACTAGCAAAACCCACTGTCCCTTACCACATGCTTTTTATGATCTGAAGCAAATTTTTTTGCTTATTCAAACAGCCAAACACATTTTTTTCAGGATCATTTTAAGGTAGTTCTCTCATTACTCTAACAGTAGTAATCAGTGGTCAGTAAATCTCTACCTACTGTCTTTAAGATAGAACCACAGCTGATCATAGTGTTCCAGTTGAGAATGTGCTGCTTGTTTATGACTCGATAAAATTTGTCAGGGTAATTGTCTATCCTAATCTTTATTCAGTTTTATACATTATTTCTGTCTTTAGCCATTGTTGACAATGAAATGACCTCTTTTTTGGATGACCATTCACACAGACTTGCATGGTGCTCCTTCTTATCTTTGTTTGTGCTGGTTTTTCTGAATGATGTTATGTCACCGGACATTTTGTTGTATTGTTTTTCACCCTTTCTGTCCATCATTGTTATATATTAAGAAACAGTCCTAGTTTACATTCTTTATATTCTCTTATCTTAATCTATTGCTAGGATAAAACTATCCCATTAATATCCTCTGCCTTTTTTATGTTCCTTACAACAAATGCTTATAAAGTCACTTCATAGCCTTTATTTTGCCTTAACACCCTATATTGAGCAATGCACAGTAAAAGTAACCCCACACCTGACTAGTCCACAGCTGAATGTCCTTCATTTAGTGAAAAAGAGCAGTATCTTAGGAATACTATTTCAGATGTCTATTTTAGATGAAATGAACTAGTTGCCAGTTGTACTCCACTAAATCTAAAGAGAGTCTGACTGGCTCAGATGTGGAGTTTAAATATTTTGGCCTGGTGAATCATCCTAAAAGTGTATGGAGGTATTTGAACAATTATGTTTTTTCATTACGGCTGAGAAGTATGTTTTGGAAAGCAATAGCTGCTAAGATTTCAGAGGCTGAAATTACATCTAGTCACTGCTCCACACATTGTTTGGCATCATAGAATACCAAATAAATATCAGGAACTTGTTTGTGGCGGAATCCACTAGAGGATTGCAATATCCTCCTTACGTCTGTGACAGAGCATGGACTTCCTCAGTACATGACACACAAGTGCGAGGTGAAGCATCAAAACCACAGTGACACCAACAGTAGAGTGACCATCCATCCTGTGTAAACTCTGAGGTAGTGTCCTGCATGAAGACACAGCTCTACAGACAAGCTGAAACTACAACTTTCTGCAAACTAGTGTTTGAATACCAGAACATTCCTAGCTGAAACGCTATGTTAAAAAAGGCCTGATGATCATTTCTTGAATCCAGAAAGATTATTCTCAATCAACAGAGAGTGGATGCTACACAAAGAAGTAAACCTTCTGAGTTAAAAGCTGAAGTGGCCTGTACTGAGCATTCTCTGTGAAGACACTGAATTCTCTACAAATTGAGCATGAAAACTAATAGCAAAACTTGGGAAATTAGACATGTAGGTGAAGTTTTAATGGCAAAGAAATATAGAATAGCTCAGGTTTGAATGTACCTCAAAAAATCATCTGGTCCAAACTTTTGCAGGAGAAGGAGCTTAGAAGAAATGACATTTCCTTTACAAATGAGCCAGGATGTCTGTCTTGGCCATACGACTGGGCAGATTTGCTATTACATGACAAGAGCCAGGATGAAGCGTGTGTTGTTAGCTGAGATAGGTGAAGATCTGCAAAAATCCTCTTGACTTCCCCAATATAACTTCTTTATGTATGTCTGCATGAGGAGGTTAAGAAGAGAGAGGACATGAGTAGATTGACAACATATGTATAATGTCACTAGAATAAGTCCTTTAGCTTCATCATGACTACTCTTGTCTCTGGATTTCTTTGCCACCTTCAACACTGTCAAGAATCTCACAAGTGAAAGGAGAGACAATTCTGCTTCTGGGTTTGTTCATTCCCTGAAAGTCAGTAATGAAAGTGACAAAATTCCAGCTATGATTCAACTATGGTATAGGTGGATTCCTAGGCAACTTCTTATAGAGCATTAAAGCTTTGTCCATGCCATTCACTTGAAAGGAGTCAGCTACTTGAGACAGCTACAGGCAGAGATGTCAGGTTTTGGAATATAAAACCCATGAAAGCCTACAAACTAAGACCACAGAATTAGTACTGGTTGGGATGAGTGGGTGTGGTTAACCTAGATTTTTGCAGTCACCAAGCTGATAGGGATTATTGCATTGTTTTATGTTTAAAACTAAACCCCCAGGATTTTCTCTTCATAGTTATCACTGACTGCAGAATCATCTCCTTGATGTTGAATCAAAAAACTATAAAAAATGAAAACAGCTACCATATGTTCATCACTGTGATCATTTAAAATGTGCACCAGGTACGAGATGATAAAAAACAGTCTTTTCTGAATCTTCAGGGAGCCTGAAATTTTATCTGTAACAGAGGTGTAACCAAACTGCTTCATTCAGTTTGATTGTCCATTGTGAAACTTAAAGATAATAGGAGTGCAACAATTGTTAACTATTTAAGTGCTGATTAAGTGGAAGGATATTTTTGTGACTGTTTCGCAACTCCAGCCTTCTACTGTATTTTAACTGTGTTCTTGCCTGATTGTTAGACATCTCAGAATTTCATCACCTGTCCCTATCTCAGCCCAAGGAAACTTCTAAAATACAGTTTTGTCTACACCTTCCAACAACTATAGCACACTGAAGATGTCTGGTTAGAGACAGATAAATGAGATGTCCCAACAGCAAATGAAGAAAACAGCTGGAAATTAAAAATTTTATTTAAATTTCCAGTAGTTTCTTTATGTTGCCCTTAATTGGCCAAACTGTGACCATCGTAACTACTGAGCGGTAGCTGAGTGTAAAGCAAACAGGATCACTGAAAACAGGGAGAAATGTATGGCTCTGCCATGAGTAGAAGTGTCACTGTCTGGTCCAGACAATGGTGCCTAAATTAGAAGTACACTCAAGAACCTGCCATTGTACATCTCAACAGTTACTCAATATTCGCAACTGCAAGCCCCATCCTGGGTTGGATTTTATCTGTGGTAGATGTTGCCATACTAAGGACAGGGTTTTAGTATAAACCAAACACAGTGCAAAGATATCAGAGGTAACCTGGCTACCAGAAGCAGTACAGATATTTGTGTATAGCCTCACGGTATGATAGGCAGTAGTTATCTTTCGTGGTTAAAGCCAGCTCAGTCTCTAATGCACTGCTGTCTGCTGTGTGACATATCCTTGAAACAGTTCTCACTCCAGGAAAAAATGAGTATTATTAGCATGGTCACACAGAAAACCTGTGGTAGAATAAGGAACTGACTCCTTAATTCTTATACTCTGGTGCTCAGTTAAAAGACCAGTGCTCTTTAGCAAGCCTGGCTTTGATAGTGCACCCAGTCTCAGCTCGGCAGCGCCCATCCAGGCTGCGGCCTGGTGCCTGGGCACAACCCAGGCTCCTTCTCTTCCCAGCACAGGCACCTTCCTTTCCCAGCAGACAGAGTTTGCCAGCCCCTCCTGAGCAGCAAAGTTCCTCACTCACTTCCATAGTTCTGTACTGGGACTCTGGGCCTCATGAGGGTGATTTTCAACCCTGGGTTGAAGGAGTAATATATTCAAAGAGAGAGCGACCCTGCTGTCAGCTACTTGAGCCAAAATCAGTCATGATACAAGCCATAGTAATGTAAAAACAAGTAAGATATTTATGTGCAAGATCTGAACGTAAAAAATGTCCATAAAGCAGGTGTAGGGAAAAGAAGGAAACTATTCTTATTTTAAAGGCTTTTTTCATAGTCTGTTGACAAGTTGACAAGCAGTTTAGAGGCTTATTTTACCACACGGATGTGAGCTAGAACTCATAAGAACTTTTTGTCCTTAATTTTGTAGTCATGGAGCAAATTCTTTGTTTGCAGGAAGGCACTTAAAAATCTAATTCCTACAGCAGGAAGACACTTGCTTTAAAGCTACTTCCTATACCTTACGTTCATTCACTGGAAAACTCCCTTCCTTCAGGAGCAATTACATGAAAAATAAAGCAGAATGTCCTCAGCAGAAGAGATTTCCACTGCTATGTTTGTCCTTCACATTTCACGTGAATCAAGCAATGTAACAATTGTAGCTCACAGAAGCAAGTTAATGCCCTAAATTCTGCACTGCCTCTGGTTTGAGACTAGGAAAAGATATGAACAAGTTGGTGCAATAGTTAGTCACTGAAACCCATTCCTTAAGGGGTGCCTCGCAACAGTGTTTTTCTTTGGACTCCATTAGAAAACCTGTGGTCTGAAATTACTTCATATTTACCAGCTATGGCTAAGTCTGTTACCACAAGTTTCTTTAAAAAACAGGACATTTTTAAAGCAAGTTGTTGAGCTAAGTTTTCTGGAAGATGTATGGATATTAATGTATTTCCCTAAGAAAGCATGAATTCCCTCGAAATTTTTTCCTGATTTCTATACCTACAATTCTGTAAGGCTTTCTTCCACAATGCACAATTGAAAAACAGGATAGCAATGGTGTCTGATGTGCATTGATCCAAAACAGTTTTGAGACTATTAATCCAATTGACCTCCTGAATTATCTACTGGCATAAGTACTTGGTGGGAAATATTCTGAAATGCTGTAGAATCAGGAGGATTTCCATGTCTGAATATTTTTATCATGAGAATACTTAAGACTGCAATTCCAAAGCAACACTACACAAAGCCATTGTAAATCTTTCCTTTCTCTTTAGACTCCACAAGGAGCATGCCAGAGCTCTCATCTCATTTATGTTGAGATGAAAAACAATTAATACATACATGAGAAAGAACTAACTTAAAAAATTCCAGGTATATATTAACACTTGCCCTAAAGCAAGTAAATTTTAAAAATATACAAGGAAATTATAATTAAAGACTTAGAGAAATTTTCCCAAGAGTTGTACTTGTTTCTGACTTATGCTGCTTGGCTGAGAAATCCCCCAAATCCTGTCACTCTCCTTGCTGTGTTCACACACTGCAGAAATCACAGTGAACATGCTGCCAAAGCAGATTGTGGTGGTTTCTTTACTCATCAAACTATAAAACTGTTGCATTTATCTGTTCAAAAATGTTCCAGCTACTTGCAGACTCCTGAAGAAACAGCACATTCCTCCATTTTCCTTTGAGTATCATTATGCCAGAACATACCAATATCTGACTTGGGCAAGCTAATGCCCACCCCACCCCCCACCCCTCCTCTCCCCCCCAGGGTAGAAATACAACTAATGAGGCTTTAAAATAGACAAGTTATGATATTCAATGTATTTCCCACTATGTCTGTGGGTTAAATAATAAGGTAGTGGTTTGCTCTGAGGAAAAGGCTAATGACACATCCAGCTCCTAAAAGATTTGTCTGCAGTTAAACTACTTTATTTTAGACATTAGTGTTGAATTGTTTTCATTTATGTCAATAGAGTACTTGAGAACACTGACATTTTACTAAAGTCTTGCATTTCTGTTGTTTATGAGAGTTATCAGATCTCTGGTGTGGCATGCTCAACTCTAAAGCCTCCTAAGATCAAGTTGTAATTGCAGATCAGGCCATGGTTTGTACATGGGTGCCCAAATTTCCTTACCCCTGTGATCCAGCCCTGGCTAGCTATGGACCACGGGGGGAAATCTGGATTAGGACGAAGATAAAAGACAAAAGGTGCTCTTAATCCTCATGGGGACACAGTGCCACAGTTTAATGTAGAACCCATACCATATAGCCCAGGAGGAGAAAGACGACAAGACCCCCATGCAGGGAGTTTTAATCCCTAGGGAAGAGGGGGAGGAGAGGGGGTCTGTTGACCAATGGGGACTGACCCAGGGGGAGGGGAGAGATAGGGGGTATCAGGTGAAGGGGATTCAGAGACTTATGGGAAGGTGCAACCAAAAAACACCCAGTGCAATATAACAAAACGAACTAACTACTTAGTGCAATACAACACATGGGAATACAGCTCAAGGCAGTGCTGCTCAGCTCTCCTGCTGCCCTGAGAGTCCATAGCATGGATGATTCCTTGCTGAGTCTGGTGCTTACCAGGACACTTCAGCTGGCAGTTGGTCTTGGTGATGTGCAGAGTGAAAAGTGGCAGACTGATGTGTGTTGTGCCACTTTGAGAACCTGCCACAAGACCAGCAGGTGCTTTGAACCTCCAGCCTGTTGCAATAAATACTGGCTGATGGCTGACTGATTAGCAGAATAATAGCATCTTCTAATGATCTTTCTACCTTCTAGCATTTTTAAGAAGGTTCCTAAATGTAGCTTTCCTTTTCCCAGCATGGGCTTAAAATTACTTGCAGTGTTCTAAGTTAGCAGAGCCTGGTATTTCTACCTTCTGGTGGAAGTCTCATGCCAAATTTGATCCACTGCAACACTGAGACATTTTGGTGGTGTATTCTATGCCTTGCAGGAGGTGGAAAAAATTATTTGACTCCCCTCTTGTTTCTGCAGGGTGATTGATAGCCTGATTAAGCCAGGCTGACTCCATTTGGTTACAGAACTGAGGTTTTGCTACTGTGAAAAAAAATCCTGTTACAGTGCTTTGCAGTTAAAAAAAAAATCATGTGGATTTAGACAGAAATATCTGCCTCCATGGAGACAGAGCAATGTTCAGAGAGGACAAATGTTAGTTTTAATTTGAATATTACTTGCTGCTTCCTGAAGTCCAGCTAGCGAGGCCCTCAGAACACAGAGACCTACATCACATCCTTTGTGGTAATGGCAAAGGCAATCCAGTTTAGGGAACTAAGATCTACTTATGGTAGATATTAAACAAATTTATAACTATTTTCAGCGAGGGTACATGCCAGATCTGTCCTTATAAGAGGCCTATTGAAATGTGTAATAACTGCATACTTGAATAAAAAAGTGATCATCTTTTGTTACTGAGTTTGGAATTAAAAGAGGTAGGTCTGTGTTTCAAGGGGGTTTACATAGGGACTGGATTAATCAAAAGAAATCATTATACCTGAACAAGTAAAAATACCAGTTCATTTGAGACTTGAAGGTTAGTAACCGTGGAGGGCAAATGGCAGATCTATGGGTAAATTAAAAATAAACTTCTGCTAAATTTCAAGAAACTGCTCACTTCTTTTTGAATTTCACTTCCTCCACAGATTTGGGGAATGCCTTTATATTTCCTCACAGTCTTCTATTTTAGTGTCGCAGGATCTCTGGGGTTTTTTTGCCATTTTCTTTATGCATCCCAAGATTTATTGTAAAAGCAGTTTCACAAACAACCGTTATTTTTACTTGCTAGCAAAATCTTACTAACTGTACTTTACTTCAGATTGTACATAAAGTATGTATTTGTTATTGCCTAAGTGAATTATATGAGTTTTACATCACTCCAGCAATTATGCCAAGCTGATGAGTGTAATGTAAATAATCCAGCAATTGTTTTTGTGTTGTGCCAGTGTATAAGGTCACTGCCCTAAACACTGAGTCCTGATTTAACAAAGGTTATTTTTTTTAATAAGGCATACTAATCCTACTGTATTGGTAGCTCTGTCCCTCTTTTGAGTTGAGCTCTGCTATCCCACAAATTGGATGAAAATCTCATTAGTGGAGCTATAATGAGCTGGCAATGAAACCCCTTCAAGCCTGCGTGCTTACAGCCATTTGCCTGTTTGTCTTACTCTTCATCATGAACCTAAAATTGCCCATTAGAATTCCAGTGAATGGCAAGTCTGACTGGAGCTGCAATGTTGACAGAGCCACCAGACAGGCAGAAATCTGTCAAAATCCAAAAGGAGCGTAAGGTATTATTTATGGGGAGAATGCACCTGTGCACATGTATATGCTTGTTCATTCACAGGTAAATTATGGGGGACTGGAGGGAAGAGAAGAGGGAAAATAGAGTAGTGGGATAGAATTAGGGGAAAAGGAGTAAGGAATTTGTTTTATTAGAGCTTTTAAGCATGAGCCAGCAGCATTTTATTGTACCTGAAACTAATCAGATGTTAATGAAAGGCATTTCAAGCAAACTCTTGCTATAAAGTGTCATGAATGCCAGCATTAATGACAGAACAGGCAGAGTCACAAGATGGTTATGCAGATTCTTTGAATCAAAACTGTTCAAATACTCCACTCCAACAAGAAGAAAAGAAGTGGAAACCATGGTGAAAGCAAATGACAGGTGCTTCTGCTGCCTTCTAGAGAGACAATATTTTAAAAATTCAACATCCAGGACACTGAATGCTTCAGAAAAACTGAAGTCCTGTTGTGATAGCAGAAGCCTCAAAGCTGCCAAGACTAAAAGGAGAGTGAGTAAAGTATTCTAAAACCCCAGTCTATCACAGGTACTCTGAAGTCACACACAGTCTCTACAGTCGACTATAGGTGTATTTAAGTGTACTGTACATAGTCAGCAAATATTTTAGAAAATCAAGTTACATTACAAGAAAATCATTACAGAGACACAAGAAGATTTTGCATTGTTATTAAAAAAAAAAAAAAACGAAAAACCACCAACCCAAAACAAAACCCCCCAAAGCAAGAAAGCAAACAAAAACCGCAAAACCCACACCATTATGGCAAACACTTGAAACTGCAGTGCAGTTACTACTTGAATGCAGGATTAGCCAGGCGTGGAATATTAGTCAAAACTTTCAATGTGTTCATTTGTTTTTCTGTAAGATTCTTTGAAATCTTAAATCTTTGAAATCTTAAAGAATCTTTGGAATATTCTATTCTCTCAAATGAAAAAAACAAATGAGAAAAAAAATCCTTCTCAAATTCAGGCCTTTCAAATAAAAAGAGAAAATAGAAAATACAAGACAATTTAGAAAAGCTCTAGCTAGCACACAGTAACAAGAAGAAACCCACCAAATATAAATGGGAGACAAACTCAGGATGAAGTTCTTCCCAGAAAAGAAAATCTGTTCAATAAAATATACTGTTTAGACTATGAAACTGCATGTCTTCATTTTCTTGCTTTTTAGTTTTTATTTATAAAAGTATTTTCTGCTTTGAAATCACAATTTTTACCCTTTTCTATGTTAAACTCTGCTCAAAATGAAGTCAAGAAAGTCTGAGAGGCATAGAATGCCTTTTAATGAATTCTAACAATGAAACAATTAAACTTGAATTGCAGTCAGGCTTCTAATCGAGTTTACCAAAATTTTTAAGTGGTGAAAGGTAGAAGTTAAAACACAGTTAACATTAAGCATGAAGAAAAGAAACACAGTCATATATAAAATCAAAGGAGGTCAATGTGATGACAGCTATAAAGAACTTGAGGTGGGATTAATTGTACTTAAAATGGATTATATAAGAGTTAGAAATATAATCTAAGCTAGTCAGGCAGACTTCTTCTGTGGTCAGTAAAGAGAGAGGAAATTCCAGAGAGTGATCGCACCGTGATGAAGAGCATCAGTCCACTGTCTACAGAGGGAGCCTAGATGACAAGCATAAACTCTGATAAAATACTCTAGAACTTAAAATGTTTGACTGGTTTATTTCTGCCCCACAGCCATTTGCCCAAGTTTCTGCAAAATATTTCAGCCCTTAAGACATATCTCATCTCCATATTAACCAGCTCCTGAAGCATTGCAGCCTTTAAACCTGTGTAGGACACAGTAGAGAATCAGTAGTAAATTTATGAGTGGATCAGGGGTTCTGGCCTTAGGCTGATTATTCATATCACAGATGCAAAGCAGATTTTCCTTCTGCTGTTGAGTTTTAAACATTGTTCCTCTTCTGTCAGAGTCTTCAAGGTAGCCAACAGTTTACAGACAACTGAAGTTAGCAACATCAATATCCTGGTTAATATTGGTATATCCTACTTACTATGCTGAGCATAAATTATTACTTATCATGTGTAAAACCTGTTAGATTGAAAGAGAATTAATGCTCAGCAATATAGAAGAAATGTTTTGATTTGCACTATGGACATTGGAGACTTGTTATAACTTAGTGAGTTTTTAATGTGAGTAAAAAAGCAAAACAAAAAAAAATACAACTTCAAGTCCAAAAAGCTGTTTCTCAAGATGTGTTGGTTTAGAGTTTTTTCTCACTTAATTTTAATTATTTATAAAAACACTGCTTGGAATATGTTCAGCAAAAAATAACGAAATTTAACAAAAGGAAATTTTACTGGAATACCTCACTTCAACATATTACTCAAATTGAAAAAGATGATGGAAAGTTTTTTAATTACAGCTCCTACATATCAATGGTTATAAAATAGCTGCTTTATTTACTGCAAGTTTTGTTAACCATAAAATAATGATTCAGTGAGTGTTGAATCTATATTGATTCCTCATCACAGGGCCTAGAAAGGATGTCTGCAGCTTATACCATTTTATGCTACTCTACTGGGTCATTTCTCTCACAGAAGGCTCTTAGTCAGCTGCTTTGTGCCAGCCTGTGCTCTCAGCCAGGTGTACGTGTGTGTCTCAGTGGATGTGAACAGCTTTAACTCTATCTGCAGTAGCTAAACAGCATGTAGGAAGATACAGAACCATGACCACCTGTATAATTTTCTTTTAGATGAAATAATTTCTTCTCAAGTTGTATAAGAGACAGGACCATCTGATAATGATGCTGGAGAAGAGAAATGAGAACAGTAGCCACAATTGATCAAATACAGTATACTGTTGAGATCACTGCTTGTTTTAACAAATTTCACTCTGGCAATGGCATAGACTAAGAGTGCTGGCACTGAAACAGCTCTAGAAGATTCACACTGAAGGATCTGAGTGCTATGATACAAAACTGGAAAAAGCAGGAACAGGGACAAGAGGTCACATTTGATTTCACATGCTGTGCTCCACACTAACATTGCCACATCTCAGCTCCATGTGCCAGATCCTGTCTGTGCAAATCCAGACCAACTGCTGAAGTCAATCCCATTTTTCTGTGTATAAAGAATCATATTGTTCACCCTGTGAAACAATGATTAAGAATGTTTTTCACTGAAAGCTCTTTATTAGTTTTTCACTAGAAATGTGGCCTGTGACAACACATGCCCAGTGAGCAAATGAGTTTCACCACTGTGACAGCAACAGAACACAGCAACCAATCCCAAAGGATTGGGGAGCAGTTTGTTAATGCTTTTTATTGACCATTTACAGTCTTTTTCATAGACTTTTTTTATTATTATTATAACTATTCTAAGCAGTTCCAAAGCCAGAATTTTTTTTGGTTTTTTTAAGTAACTAATACTCAGAGCAACTCATTCCACCTTGTCCTGGCTTACTCCACCCTCTTCTATCACATGATGGTAGCTATTCTTATGCTGTATGAAGTTGCATTAACTTTACACTCTTCTTAACTCACAGATCATGGTTCAGGGCAGTAGATTTTGCCAACAGAGAACAGATAGCAATTTTAGCATGATTTTTTTGGTAAGGAAGGAGCTCTTACCTTTGAACATTATGCTGCAGAACTTGCAGTTACCACTCTGGGTTCATGTGATTACTTTATCCTTGTGATACTGTCGTGTTTATCCTCTATCTTCTTGGAATAATAAAGTTGCCAAATTTTTTTTTTTTGTTAGTATTTTTTCATATCACATTCTAATGTATTGGTGTAATTGTTTATATATTGGCAATGTTTCCCCTCCAGCTAAACCCCAAGATCTTTAGGAAAAATGTCAGAGTTGTCAGGGAAAGAAACAGTCATGTTTCCAGGAACTCTAGTATCTGATGGAAATTGTTCATATCATTGTTCAAGTTGTTAAGAGGTTGCCTAGGGATTTTAGGCTGAGCCATAGAAGTTGTAAAAATCATTATTCCTCTGATCATTCTCCTTCCTGTCCTTTTCAGTGCTCTCCTGAAGGCTTATATTCAAAGTGGTAGTGATGAAATATTGGAATTGTACTTCCCTTTCTGTCATAGGTTAAGATGATGGGCAGGCAGTGTTGATAGTAGTGATGATGATCTTGAAGTCTCTGGAATCTGTTTTTCTGCCTTTTACTGATCTATCCAGATACAAGATCCCAAAGGTTCTTCCCCTTTTTCTTTCATCTGCCAGTAGATCAGGCTTCTGATCTCATTGTTTGTGATGTCTAGGAGAGGAATATTGGCCACACAGATCATAGTGAAGGGCAATGTTGATGCTATCTGTGGTTTACACATCGTGCCAAATGTATTATGGCATTATGTTTTATAGCCTTTCACGTGTGTTATCCCTCCTCCCTTTGTGTGTCAAGAGGCAGTGTGCAACTGAAGCCAGGACTGCAGTGAATGATTTTAGCTGAGCTATCTTACCCAGAAGAGTCTTTATTGACATTTTAATGTCTCTTCACACATTTCCTATATCAGTGCCTTCTGCCTCTAAAACTGATTTTCTTTCCACAATTGGATTTCTTCCCTGCGTTTCCACAATTACTCCCTTAGCCAATAGCTTTAAAGCTTGTCTAAGAAACAACTCTCTAGACAAAAGTTTTTCAGACTTCTTCCAGCTTTCCTTCTAGGTATATTTAATATCTCAGTGTCTGGTTTTTGATGTAATACTCTTTATGGAGTAAGTCACTTTTTTGGTTATTCTTCCAATAGCCTCAGTTCTACTAAAGTAAGTCCCTGCAACATATATTCAAAATAGGGCATGACACTAGCTGTCCTGAAGAGAGGCTGTTCCTGCTAATTTTATGTTTAAGGAGTGAGTTTTCTCTGAGGCATAATGGTTCAGTGGCTTCTTCTATAATTAAAAGTAAATAATTTGTTGCAACTTGTGATTTCTGGAAAGACTCGATGATCTTCATGAGGTTAAGATAATTTTACCTGACTTAATAATCATCTAAGATTATTTATATGTGGGGTGGTTATTAGTAATGTTTTGCAATATGCATTGAATTTCCATTCAAGTTTTCATTTGAAGGCTGAAGAATGACAAGTTGTAAATTATGAAAATTGAGATAATAACAAATTCCCCCAGAAACTTCCCAAGGGGTTATGGACTGGGTATAAGCTGCAATCTTAGAGGGGTAGGTCTCTGTCTTCAAGACAGATTTATGTAAATTTTCAAGAATTTTGTTATTGTAATGCTATACATTCTTAATTCTTTCTTAATTCATGTATGAGGGACAAAATCAAAGACCTCATAGTCTTGGCATATTGTCCTGAGATTTTCTGGTTTTGGCAGCTTTTATACTCTACATGTCAATCAGAAACTAATCCCAAAAGTACTAGTATTTCTTTTTGCATCCTTTTCATTCCCATGTGAAATTTGCATTGGTAACTACACTGGAGTAGATTTTTTTCTGATATGATCAATGTTAACAGTTTGCAAATGGTTGAGGGATGTGATTATTTAGGAGCTGGGAACTACTTGATGGCCAGTGCTTCTGTTTTCCATAATTAACACTACTCTGATGTGCATTATAATGATTACTCCTGAGACAACTCACTGGAATTTTTAGCTGGTCATGATGCAAAAATACAGGATACTGAAGCCAAAAATGTGGACAACACCTGGTCCTGCCATTTTTTTTCTTAAGGGATTTCTTGACTGCTTCTGCTGCTGATTTTAGTTTTAATTTTTGTCAAACTGCTGTTCCAAGATCTTTAATCCACCTGGTATTTCTTTTCTGTTTAATGAGGTTGTTTGGAATTTTGTTGTGTAACTTTATGGACTTCGGAAAGTTCCTAGAGATTCCTCCTAATAAAGTTTTTTGTTTTAAGTTGAAAGGTCTTTCAGTCTGCATGACTTACATTTTTGTATCTCAGTCTGCAGGTAGGGAGGGCATGGTTCATTGCTCAGTGCTGGATAATTGATAAATATTAATAATAACCTGTGTATAAAAATTAATAGAGGGGAATTTTTTTGTAACAGCAAGTTTTTTTATATGCTTAAGCACTTATAAATTGCATGGCTTCTGAAACTGTGACTGACTTTGTTCACTGGAAATGCGCATTTACTTTGTTAGTGGTTTTCCTCCTTCTCCATATATTTCCTTCATCTTACCTAAAATTATTTCTGAATTATTTTATTCTGCTCTTTGTTTCTTCACTCTTCTTCAGATACTGTTCTGTAGAAATACTATTACCCGGACTCCATTTGTTGAAGAAGATACACTCTTGGGTATAATCCAATGACTGCAAGTTTAGCCATCTCACCCATTTTACACAGGAATTGAATAAGAAAGGTTAAAGGATTAAAACCTCAGATATGAAGAACAAATACCTATTGATATCTCTGGAGTCTTTCAGAGAGTTGGGGTAAAGTCAGTATAGTGTTCATTTATTCAGAGAGAGAGAAGCCTTAGAACTTTGTGATTCATGGTAGCAAAAAACAAGTGACAAAAAAGACAGTATTAATGTCTGCTTTGATCAGTAACATTTGTGACACCTGGATCACGTCTATAAGATTAGCTATCATTACAGCCAGATACATCTCTTCCTCTTTCATTTCAATAGTCTGCTTGGAAAGGCTTGAAATATGGATAGGAAGAAATTATATGTCACAGGAAAAGGATCACCATTACTTTTCAAAATGAGCATGGCCAAGTAGCAAAGGTAGAAGCTGCAGTGATTATTTCCCAAATATATTTTAATTGGCAGTAAACTAAGTTTATTTTTGCCAAGTCCAGTCCCATTTTGCTCATTACAATAAGTGGTAAATCTTCTTGTCTTGTCTTCTTGTCCTGATCTTCTTGTCTTCATCTCAACCCATGCGCATTTTCATCCTGTTTTCTTCTGTCCTGGGTTGCAAGTATAAGATATGCCTAAAGTATTCTATCACCATCTTCATGAACTGTTGAAACCAATTGCTGAAGCAGTGTTCTTCCAGATTTCCCCCTCCCTCTTCTGTTAAGGTGTCTTCTGCTAATGGGTCTTTTGCTAATGGGTCTTTTGTTAATGGGTCTTCTGTTAATGACCTGCTGCATGACTCATCGGTAACTCCCTCTGGGAGTTATCTCTCTTTAATGGGCCATCAAGGACCCCCGTATGACTCATTATCCCATTGTGAGATGCTCCGCCCAGGGGGAGGAGCCAAGCATTCTCACCTGGATATAATCTGGGATTTGGGACAATACGCGGAACCTTACCCACTGGATTCCCAGAGGATCAGAGCTACCAGATCTTTCTACGGGATCACTGCTTCCGTCATCCCACTCAGGTTGTATTCTGACTCTGTCAGTGGTCTTTTGTATTATTGCATCTATCTTATTTTATTTTATTCTTTTTTTTTTTCTCTTCTTCCTATTAAATTGTATTTCTGACTTGAAGCCTCTCACTCATTTTGCTCTCAAACCACTACATCTTCTCATGACACACTGTGGCTTAACTGTTAGCCAAGGTTAACTGACCACATTTCATCATAGTCTGGCTTATTGTCCTTTTTACTGAGGCTCCTGCCATAGGTGCATTTTTCCATTCATGTTTGGTGAGTGTGGTTTTTAAGAGAATCCCCTGACCAGGCCAAAGTTGACATTGCAGGGAGGTTTCAAAGCATAAAGGCTGGATTTCCTTTGGAGGAAACTATCTAGGCAAAGTCCTAAAAGGACTGCTCCTGGTATGATCCAGCCACTAAGGTGTATACTGGCCAGAGAAGGCTGGAGCTAGCTCATCCTGAAACACGACATGGACACTGACCCTGACAAAAGCCCTTCTGGCTATACAGTTCCAGTCCTCTCATGTTCCCAGGTCATGTAGACAATGCCAATGGTCTCCCTGAAGATTACTTGCATTAAAGCTAAAGAACATAGCCAAGTTAAATAAAAGACAAGATGGATTTGCTTTGGTGTTTCATAATTTCTGGCTGCATCTACAGTGCTGTAGAAACAGTCCCTAATCTACAGACCAAAAGGAAAAAATATATTTCACACTGACCTAGGCCCACTGCCCCAGATGTGATATGCAATGCTTGTTCCAGGTATTTTCAGGTCACAGTCACCCTTCTGAAATGCACTTTAAAATATAATTTTATTTTCAGTTTGAAGTGACTCAGATGTGACAGTTCTGTCATGCCCTATGACATGGTGTTTTATAGTGCTGCAAATGTGATGCGTACTATGGGTAGTGGCAAGACTTGAAGTGGGCAGGTGGATATATACTTGTAGGTATAAAGCTCACAGTCATAGGACTTCAACACAGTTTCCTTTCATCTTAGAGCAAAACACACAGGTCACCTCTGAGTTTCACCTCAGAGGGAAATAATTGTCAGGAAAATGCCAAACAGCAGTTCAGAGTGCACATAGTTTACACATGAGAGAAGTAAACAGATGAGTTGAGAGAAGCAGATCCACCTTCTGCTGAAGATCAGATGACTCACCAAGAGGAGAATATGTAGTTTCCACAAAGATAGCAAGTGTTGCTAGCTATGCAACATATATAGTTTAGTTTTAGGTAGCCCTCTGAGGAGCAGGCAGCTGGACTCAATGGTTCTTATAGATCTCTTCAACTCAAGATATTCTGTGATTCTATGCAAATCATTTCAGTCTATTCATACTGAGATGAAATTTTGTACAGTTATTACATGCATGGTGTTCTTCCTTGGCATAAATAAATGCTTACCACCAAGGGCATTACCAAGAGGTAACCTTATTACTCCTTTCAAATCTTGCTTATTTTCCTCCTCTCAAACAAAGTAGACACGATTTTCATAAAATGTTAATGCTCTCTTCAAGTTAATCTTGGTTTTGACAAAAACAGTCAGGCTAGAGAGACAGACCTATTGTCACCTAGAATACCTTGGCTAGCCATGATTTAAACAGAAATTAAACTATAAGAGAAGGAAAATGTCTTCAAAACTGTGTGCCATGACTCTCGCCAAGTCCAGCTTTTAAGACTTTCACTGATGACATTTGGGTTCAGACTCAGTGAAGTGGCTCTGAACTTTCTATTAAACCTGGGCCCTGGGTCTTCATCTCTTTCTGTTAATTAGTCTTAGTCTCTATAGAATTGTGATGTCTTGTGATGCCAGCACAGCTCTGAAAGGTCTAAGTTTGTCAGTTATCTCCTGTTTGCAGGGAGTTTATCAGTCCTCCAACACACTCATCTCAGGGAAGGATAGCATCCTTCATCAGGCTCTTCTGGAATCCTTGTCCCTCAGTGTCCTGCTATTTGGTTATTTTTAAAGTGTCCGAATGGAGAGAATGAATCACTTACGTTTTCACAAGTGTATAAAAAACATTGCTCCTTTACCAGGAACATTATTAGGTATTATGCTGCAAGTGGTATGAGTGACTCCAGGAACAAAACGTCAGATTCAGGATAGGATTGCCAAAGTGCATGAATCATGCACTGAAGTTCAGAGAAAATTCACAAAGGAATTCTCAGAGGATTAATCACTTTAACAGAAAATATATGAAGTGCAGCAGTTGACAGCTGGGGCTTTTTGTTTGTATAGTTGGTTTCCCATGTAACTTTCTTTAATTTTTGGGCACGGGTAGTGAGGATTTATGAACATTATTCACTTCAGTATGAAAGACTGATGTTTTCATACTTTCATTATTTAGGTTGCACATAGCGTTTGCTGTATATGCTATGAAGGCTTTTATTTAACATTAGTCCTATGCATCAGCCTTGGAGAACTGAACTTGCTCAATACACAGAACAATTTAGTGAAAGAGTCATCAGCGAAGCCCTGGTGGTTTGGCTATGGCTCTTCATGTCTAAATTGCAGGTTACCCTCATTTTCAGTTGAAGTCATATGAAAAGCTGTTTTTCAAGGTCAGAATTTGACCTTACTATAGAAAATATGTTTATTATGTGTGCAACTAAAACACTGGTCTGAGGCTCACTTTTATTTAATTGCACAAAATGAGGAAATTTCAGGTTGTCATATGGCTAAAATCAGCCCCAACGTAATTTCTAGCATTAGCAGTAAAGACAAAGGCACCTTGGAAGGCAATGCCACCAATACTGAACAATATAAAAAAAGGAGGTTTTCTGTTGCATGTTCTTAGGGAGAGTGGAAATAACACAAAGTGGACATTATTCTGGTCTGACAATTTACCATACACATGGCCTCTCCTCCCCTGTTTATCCTGCACTGACAATGCAGGAGGATTTTAAATGGTGGTGGATAGGAGTGGGGAAAGGAGGAGAAAGAGATGAGCCAGATGCTAGCTTGAACCTTCAGGAGTTATTTCAATAGACCTGTCTGACCAATCCAATAAAATAATAAAGCAAAAATACTTGTGCTTCTGGCTGAGTATGTTTATTGGGATTTGCTGATAAAGAGAAAGCAAACGGCCACATAAAGGGAAATCATCAATAAAAGTTATGGACTCTGCTATATGCTAAAATGAGAGGCTGCATTCTGAGTACAGAATCAGGTTCTATCAAAAAATAGTGCATCGTAATAGATTGAAGGACCATCGTACTGTGTAATGCCAGTTACAGCACTGAAATTTGTCTATTTACATGAATAATTTAAGATTTTATCAGGTTTTAGCATCCATTTTTTTTTTCATTTAGTTTACTGCCCTCCTAAGAGCTGATATATTCTCTGGTGGTATGAGTTAAGAAGAAGGAACTATTCCTATTTACTCCAGTAGGAAGTTTGTCCCATTGGATTTTACATAACATGATTTTAATGTTGGAACTGATTTCTGTAAGTCACACATTTTGTTCTTTGCACTTGATGATTATACTTTACAGCTGATTAGCTGAAGTTTATTTTGAATAATTTGCAACTTTTGGAGGAGAACTTTTTGCCATATATTTACATATATATGTCAATTTGTGTTGCTTCTACAAAGCTGGACATATATTTCCAAATCATATTACTTGAGTATTTTGAATACACCAAAGTGCTAAAACAGAGCAGCATGAAGGAACTGATCATTGCCCATGAGCAGTAATTGCTTAGAGGCATTGAAGTATGGTATTTCTACACAAAATAGGTAATATTTTCAGAGTCTTCTCACAGTTCGTCTTCCTGCTTTAACACATTGCATGTTATAATGTAATCTATGAGATAGAAACAATACCAGGAGTCCTAATTAAATTAAAAGCAATTACCCGTTGTGTAGATACGGCTTCCAATTGAGCAGCTGCAAGTTGATATTTTGTCATCCCCAGTTTATCTATATGCTCATGTGTGATTCTTTGTATCAGTTGTTAATGACATTTTCTCAGTACTCATGAAGTGTTGTGGAAAACAGAAGAGGAAAAGGATGAATGGAAAAAGTGTTATAGGAAATTCAGGCAGGGAATGAGTATATTTGCTACTGTAAATCCTCAACTGGTGCTGGTTCCTTGCTCACTTATTCTCTGTTCTACTCAGAGCAGTCTGAAAGAAATACGAGATCGTGCTTTTCTTCCCACCCCCTCACTTTTTGTGGATCTAGCAGCAAATTTGAAAAACAGGATCTGACAGATTAAGCATGAGGACTTAGTTCCTTTACAGGCACTTCTATTCTGTCCTGGAAATGTAAAAATATCTATTAAACATAAATAGGATTTATTTGTTTAATATATAGATATAATCAAGACACTTCTAAAGAGCCTTTACATTACAGGGAAGGAGAGGAGAGGAGAGGAGAGGAGAGGAGAGGAGAGGAGAGGAGAGGAGAGGAGAGGAGAGGAGAGGAGAGGAGAGGAGAGGAGAGGAGAGGAGAGGAGAGGAGAGGAGAGGAGAGGAGAGGAGAGGAGAGGAGAGGAGAGGAGAGGAGAGGAGAAAGGAGAACCTCACTGAAAATAAACTAAAAAAGTGTTTGGGTTTTTAATGCTGAAATGGATTTTCCACTTTCAGAAGAAAAAGGTTTTGGTTTTTAAGAAGACTTTTACATGACAACAAAAGGAAGGTTCATTACAGACACACTATTTCACTGGAGTATTATTCAGCCTGATTTAGTGTCTTTTTCAGTTGCATGGTTCTCCTGTAACAATGGGATACAACACCATTCTCCAACTGAGAATATTATGCAGTTGCTTAAGAGTGTACACAGGGTGATGTCCATTTGAGTGACTGTTATCTTGCTGGCATAGGCCTGTTATCAAATAGGAGCAATTATTCCCAATGCAGTCAAATTAAATTTTCATAACTATGAAGCTGTATTTTACCTTGGGGCACAACCTGATGCCCATTTCGTCATTCCTCGTTCCTTAATCCTCTATATTAAATCTAAACAAATCAATGTTTACTAACATTAATATTTTAACATAGAGTACTTGCTCTGCCTTCTGACATCTTGTGCCTTTATTAGTAACATGGTGAAGGATCTCTGCAGCCTTTGCATTCTGCCAAAGATCCTTTTTTTGCTTTTCATTCTTTTTAATTTGTCATTTCTTTATGTTTGAATGTGCACATACAAGTGTATATTTTTCTGCCACTTTAAGTCACCAAAAATTCCTAATTAATAAGAGAAAATTAATCATTTCACCACCTGATAAAAGTAATTTTATGAAAAGACTACGGGAGTATAAAACAAACAAACAAACAAACAAACCAACCAACAAACCCTGCTTCAATTCCTGCATTAATCAAATAAACAAAATAGGTTCACTTCCCTGTAAAGAGGCAGTCAGTTACTTCTTGGCCCCCAGATTTACCAGCACATGTCCATGCACTTTTACAAAAGCACCTCTCTCTCTAGAGAATGAAGGCAAGGTCTTAAACCATATCAGGAGGAAAGCACATCTGCTGCTTGTGAGGCTGCATCCCAGATACAGTGATCCCACAACTGTCCTTGCAGTCACAGACCCCTGATTCCCACCCTGCAACTGCTTCATATTCCTATTTGATGTCTTCCAAATACCTGATTAGAGTATTTGAATGGCTACTTAATACCTGGAAGTAGTGTTTGTCTGTATGTGATACAAAACAAACTAATGGATAGGAACACAAATCAATTAAAAAATAATTAAAATGGTATTCTGTTTCCTTTCTTCTTTCCTTTACTCTCATCCTTCCCATTCATTTTGTGATTTTTCTGCCTGTATCTATACCATAAGTCCCCCTGCATTATTTCTCTTTCCCTAGTGAAGTCTGAAACTCCTTTCCATTTAGTATCAGCAAATGTAATTACTGGCTAGTTACTTTCATTTCCAACTCATTAATGAAAATGTTAAATAAGACTGGACCTAAAGTATCTTTCTAGAAATCCACCAGATAATGTTTCCAATTTCTACAATATGATCACTCTCTTCCCAGAAAGACTTTTCAGAAAATATTGACATCACCTCTTTACTTAGTTGGGGGGAGTATCTGGATAGTCATCCAGATTCCTCCAGGACTAAGTATAATCTCTCTCGTTGCCTTGAGTTTCTTGCCAGCTCATAAACTAGCAAAGCCAGGCTTGAACACTGAGATCCTTGGCACACAGCTACTGTTAGTTTAAGGGCTTACTTCCTTTGCTGAAGATGAGGATATGGGGATAGAAAGAAAATTACCTTTATTTAAGTTGTTCTAGTACTAACATGGGTTTACCTATGGCTAGGAGTATAAATTTGAAAGTAGAATTCTGTAGGCTGCATCCATCAGCAATAAAAAAAAAAATGACAGATAATTACCAAACTAATATCAGCAGCCACATTTTTTTCTGGCTTTTTATTATTAGAAAAAGTTAAGTCCTGATATTGAGTGCATTTGTTGTGTTTTCTGGCACACACTGGATGTTTGTATGCCTGCTGGGCTGGAATCCTGATGCTGGAAAAAATAAAATAACGCGTGCTGCAGTTTCTACCAGCTAGCTACTGGGCTCTTCCCTGCACTTAGCTTCAAAGATTTTTTAAAACATATTTTTCTGCACCACAGCTCAGAGTTGCTAAATCCAGAAATTGAAACATTCTGGGAACCGAATCATTTGGGGGAAAATCAAAGCTCTTGGAACATTGCCCTAGGATTTTGAAGATAGCAGTTAATAGTAAAAATGTTCAATATTTTTAAGGAAATCCCAATTATAAAAGGCTGCACCATTCAAATCCATGATTCAGGAATAGAATGAATGCTGCATGCCTAACAGTGAAGGAAATGCATGCCTGTGTTGTGAAAGCAGGAATTAGTAAACGAAAGGAAACCCCTTGCATTTTACATCTTTTTTGCATATTTACATGCTGTGAACAGTTCTGTGTGAATCCAAAGATGAAGCTTATTTAGTGGTTCAGGTTAGTCTCTATAATAGGTCTGACAACAACTATATGATATGAACTAATTTATGTAATTTGTATTTAAATACTGGTGTTGTTTTCCCAATGGAAGAAAAAAGGATTAGAGGAGGGAAGAGTTTAAATGGTGGTGTTAAGGCTCCTTTCCCTCCTCTACCAGAATTCCCTAATACTTGAATTGTACAATGGTATTTCAAACCACATTTAATTGAAGTATGAGTTTGCAAAGGTTGTAGTTACATTACTTATATCTGCCATAAATGTGTGCCCTCTGTGAAAAGGCTCAGGACAGTGGACTCGGAGATGATCAGGTGATCTCTTAAGTTAGTTCTCAGCAGTACCCAGCTCTCTGAAGAGCTGTGTAAAGGCTATTGCCAGCATTGTGGAGTTAGCAGAAAGGAATGGCTGAGGCTAGAGGGAAGGACATCATCAATTAATGGCAACACAAATTTACATCAGACTACCGTGACCATGAAGTTATTGTCAGAGAGAACAAAAACCTGACAAAACCAGACCTTTTAGACTTTTCTAAATGCTCCCAAATTGCAAAGCTACAGTATCCTCAGGATTTCAAAGATAGCAATAGGGTGGCCTGAAGGCTCTATCTTTTTAGGCAGACTACTGGTGATTCCCAGGGAAAAATCTGTAGTCAAGGTCAATAGAACCACTGGGCAAAGCTGATCAGAGTGCCTGGAGAATTGAAAAAGTGTAAAACCCCAAAGCAATTTGAGAGCTTTGCCAAAAAGTCCCTCTATCATGGTCATTTTTGTGTTAGAAGCCTTGTGTAGAAAATTCTTCAAAGTTTCTTTAAACTGTGAAAAATTCTGCTTAATTTACTACAATACATGAAAATTTTGAGTTTAATCACTCAGGAGAACCTGGATTTAGAGACCATGTGCTATTGAACACTGGGAGAACTGCAGAACAGGCCCCATGCAAGAAGGGTGCAGAAGCAATGGTGATGCACACATATGCTCCAGGGTGTGTTGAAGAGCAATGTTTTGCATATGGGACTTAAAGATGTTATGTGTAGAACAGACACGTTCTACAGTAGTTTATTTACATTTGCAGTAGTAAATGTCTTTACAGTAGTTGAATATTTTCTTTATAAAGCAAAATAATGTTTCCACCAATCTGGCTTCTTAATACTTATGTTTAAATGGTAAAGCTCCATGTATTTTTCCCAATACTTTTATCAAACTTAGAGTTGATCTAATCTGTGGTTTGTTAACTTCAGAGACTCATACTCAGTTATCTAATGTTAGGTACCTGACTGTGGGGTCTACATTAGGGGCCTCGACTTTCTGTGAGGTCAGAGGATAAGGCTAGATGTTTCCAGAGGATGACCTAGGAATGCATTTCTCCAGTGAATGCAAAGAGACCTTAGATTGATTCTAGTTTCTGCAGCATTAGTGAAACTCTACTTGAATTGATACAAATCACAGTAATAAGGATGGATGTCACTGATATTTGCCTTCCTGTAGATCTTACAGAGTATCCAATGACAATGGTTAAAATCTGTGACAGAGTCCTCATTTTGGAGTCTGTTTCATTATTGTCCTAGTATCACTTTTCTGTATAAAGTGGTTTTTTTATTATTCATCTGAACAGGAGACAAGAGTTTGCAAAATGTATTCTCCATGAAGGTGTGCTTTTCTGTACATTTTGGTGTTGGCCTAAAAATCATTAGTGTTTTACTTCTATTTTCATTTGAATTGTAAGAGCAAAGGACAGATCTCTTCCCTATCTACAGATTTATCTGAGACAGCATGAGATAAATTAACTACAGAATTTGAAGCAAAAACACTTTGGCAGCGCTGTGCCTGTTCAAAACATCGGATCAAGGAGACAATTAACATGGGAAGGCATGTGCCACAACAGAGTGAGATCCATGTTGGGATCACGGCTGCCCTGTGTGGGGATACCTGCTCAGTACTTCAGGGCACTGTTTGTACAAACTTGCTGCTGCTGACAGCTAACAGGGAGTCCCTTCATGCTCAGGAAATAAGCTTAGTTAGTGCATTCATTGCCCTGGCTTTGGTGTTTGTTTGCCAAGAGCTACAGTTTTGTAGTGTTTACAGCAGCAGAGCAGTAAAATCCCCTTTATCTGATCTTTTTTCTCTTCCCCAGCATATTGATATGATTCATTTCCTTTTCAGAAAAATAATATCTTGGAAGTAAGACTAAGTTATGATAAAATAATGAGAGGTAGTGGGTTACATTTTCAGACTTTAGATGTTCAAATTCTTCCTGACGAGATATTTTTGTTTCAGAAAGCAAAAGATTTTACCAATAAAGAAACACTCCACAGACAATATCTGGAGTTTGTAGATTTTCCATTAGTGGTAAAATAATCAACTCTGGTAAACAGCAGGTTTCATGTAGTACCACTGGGTTTTTCTGTGCTCTCCAGGTCCCTACCAGGATTTACTTAAACTGAGTATAAGGCTCTGTGGTGTATCATTATATCCCACTGTCCAGGTGGTTGTAATATACAAAACAATCTTTAGTGGGTTATTTTTTTCTGTCAAGCCATACCTCTTGCACCATGCTATATTAAATGTAGTGTTTGGTTTTGTTTAATTGTCATACTACCAGCTCCACATTTTCTAAAGTTTCAAAGATGGTTAGGATGTTTTTGGATTTGTTGGCTGGTTTTTTCCTTTCTTTTTTTTTTTTTTTTTTAAGTAAGACATGCATGTGAAGATAGATTTCTAAAAACTCTTCACTGGTTTAACTCAGCTCTCTTCGATAAGGATAATACTAAGAGGGTTCCAAACATTTTTCACAGCTCCATGTATTATGTAGTAAACCTAAGATGCACTGCAATACTCATGTTTCCCACTCAATATTATGTACTTTTATTTCTCCTTATGCTTAGTTTGCCTTTGGGAAATTGATTACAGGCTCTTGCCAGATTGTTGTTGTCTGCAATGCTGAAAGATATGCTAGTGCTGCAAGACTATGACTTTAAACATCAGAGATATCATTGGTGATATCATTGCTGTAAATTCTGCCTTTTGCTTGTATTTTTCCCAAATGACTTATGCTGATAAAGTTACCTTCTGATATCCAAGAGTCAGTGCAGTGGCCCCGTCACTGTTTCATTGGCTTCATTTTTCTAGAATATCATCTCTGTTTTGTGGACTCTCTTAACCTATGTTTTGTGAATCAGAAGTTATTTCAGGAACAGTAGTTCAAGATGTAATAAAATCCCTGGTTTCATAATATACTCATCTCAGCCTTTTCAGAATTGGAACTGTTTATGCTTCATGGTTTCTCTCTAAAACTCAAAAAAAGAGTCCCAGGCAGTCATTTCAGACATTTAAATAATATGCAAGAAAACTTAAACTGGGTATTCAAGACTGGTATCTTCAAAGTTATGAGTGCTTCTTTCCAGATTCTTGTTACCTACTTGCTACGCTGCATTCCCAAACATTGTATACTGTAAATTACATTAGCTAATAAGTGCTGCAGATGTGATCAGTGCTTCAAAACTGATTCCAACAAAAGCCATGAGGTGTTTATCCTATTTAAAAATTCAGCTTAAAGTGAACCATTTGTGTATATGTCAACTTTAGTGGTTCCAACATCTTAATTCTAGTTTGTAATGTGCTCAGAAAGAGACCTGCTCTGTATTTCCAAAATAGAATATGCACATGAAGATTAAAATGTGCATGATTTTTCTTCTCATCACAAAACAACCTAATTACTCTTTGCTTGAGAGAAAGAAATGACATACAAATTTTCTAACCTCACTGACCAGATTGCTGATGAAACCTCCCTTACACTCCAGCACTTTCTTTATCACATTTATGACATGTTCAGAAGCAAAGACCAAGTGTTATTAGTAGAAAAGGAATGATTAATTTTTTTGCAAGTTGAAGTGTTAATATTTAATTGTGACCTTTGTAGAAATACTGTGGTTAAAATGGAAAAGTTAATAAAACTTCTATTCGAAATAACAGCAGATGGCCATGTAGTGAATACAAGCTTAAAATCACTCTTGGGGCTCTATTATGTTCACAAACTCCCTCAGCTATCAATTCCTGTGTATGTTGCTGATGAGAGAAAAACTGAACTCCTGTTTCATGTAGTGCACCTTAGCTGAGTATCATCTGACATGAAGGGCTATAGACAGCTCTGATTTCTAAACAAATCCCCAGTAGAGAGGCCTGGCATATTCAGTTAAAAGGTATTCTACTAACATTGTTGTGGGGCTTTTTCTCATGAAAATTTTCATTAATATAGTACAGATTAAAAAGTCACATGATAGTAAAAGAAATACTTTTATTCCCTAGAGTATTGCTTCTGAAAATATGACTGTGTTGAGCCAACTCATCTTGTACAAAAATGGAGTTGAGATACATGAGACAAAATATTCAGTGAAAGAGAAACTCATGTCTGATGCCTTGGAACTTGGACAGTGAGCCCAGTTTCTGAGAAAATGGAAAGGCAAAAGCAGTATACAGAAGGAAAGGTAAGTGGATAAAAGCTGTAGAGAAGGAGATGCAAGCAGACCCAGTGAAAAAACCAGGTGATACAGCTGAGATATGCAGAATGCAGACACTCCTTTCTATTTTTGTGCCTTGTTTTTGAATAGCTCAAACCTTACTGACTCTGGTTGAATTTTTACTGGCTTCTTTGACTCAATACCAGATATCCACAGGAGGACTTTTTCTTTTCATCACAGGCAGACAATGCAGGTGGCAAATTGTTATTTTTTATTTTATTTTCTTCTTCTTCTGCAGGCAGGTATTTTTAACCCTTATTAAGTGTTTTTTTTTTTTTTTACTTCCAAGACTATGCTATGTTCTTCAGGGCAAAGTATAGAAACAAAAAATATATTGGAACACGTCTTTCTAATAGTATTCTCACCATTTTTTTTTTCTTTTTATCCCTTGCTATTTCTCTTACAAATGGATAAAAATCTTACCAAAAAAGAAGGTGTGGAGCTTACTAATATCAATACAATTTAAATGCAATTGCTGCAATTTTACTTTACACTGGAAAGATATATACATGGAATACTGGCTAGCAAAAGTGTTGTTTCCCCATAGTGTCTGAAACAGACTTTAGGGAGTTCAAGTTCATACTTAAAGAAATATAATAGTGGATATTTTAACAAAGGTAAGAATTTAAATCCATAATGTTTTGACATAGTATTTTGACTCTTCAGCAAATGGGGCTTGAAAACCCCAACCATAGTATATAGTGCAACATAGAAGAGGATATCAGCAGAGTATCTGTGCACATGTGGGGTCTGCCCTACATGCTCTCAGCCAGCAGCATATGGTGAAAAGAGGTGGCCTCATCTATAAGCTCTCTTTAGATTATTTTTGTAAAGGTAAAATTTTCTGCTTTATTTTCCCTCTATGTTGGGAGAACTCCTTTATTTTTATTGGCTTCTCTGTTAAAACCACCCACTGAAAAAACAGTAAGGGATTAGCAAGGGCACACCTTAGAAGAGAAAAGGGGATGAGAGGGAAGCACGTCATCAGCTAAGCATGTAGAACCTTCTGCAGATAGACCCACGGGATAGTCTCAGTCTTCCAGTGGATCCTGAAACCTGCCAGAGGAGATTTTAGATCCGTTCTTAGCTGTTAACTCTTCTGGATGCTTCAATGCTTTTGGCTCCAATCATAAACTGACAAAGATAATCAAAAGGTAATGCCTGCAAGTGTCACAGATTATCACTGTGTCTGAGGCACATAGCATATAACAAAACTCCAGAGAGATAAAGGAAGGGCTGGAAAAGTACGTATGGGAAGGGCATCACATACGGGAGGTTTGCTAAACCTATCAATTTTAATCACCAGTATTTTTTACGAATATTTCAGGACCAAAAAGCTTTTCTAATGTTCTCAGGGATCTTAGGGACCAATAGTTGATCAGAGTGCTCAGGAAACACTTACAAGAAACCTGTCTGTAGCTGGAAAGCTGAAGAATTTATTTGCATTTATGTTCACCATAAAGACGCTCCAACACTAGAACCTTTGTGGTGAATGCCTTAGAGAGTCTGCTTGAACCCAAAATGTCAAAAAATGTGTTGATGTGTTGATATTATGTAATATATATATTGGTATTCTGTAATGTATATATTCTATAATAATAACAAATTTTCAGATGGGGATTGTACGTATATGGGTACATATTATGATGAAACTGTACCACAGAAGTTTTGACCTTCTGTTTGCACAGCATGACTTATCACATGGATCTTCCTCCATGTCTTTGATAGACAAGGTTGCAAATAAGATGCTAATTTTTAAAACAGTCTCCTGAATGCTCTGTGAGTCTGATGTCCTGGCTGGGAAGCTTTGTGGAAATTATCAAAAAAGTAATTAATCAGCAAACAATTTGACCAGTGTAGACGGAAGTGTTCATATGGGTTTTGCACAGGGAACTTAGGTCTCAAGTAATCTATTTGAAAGACTCATTGAGCATGTGCACAAGGATGAGGCAACAGATACAGTGTTCTGACATTTCAGAGGCTTCACCAGTCTTCGCCTTACTTGTGATCAGTTTAGCAAGAACAGATAAATATCTAGCACAGATAAATGTCTTCTTAAAAGATAGCAGAAGAAAGGTAGGAGTAAATGGTTGTTAAGAGAGGGAAAATAGTGCACCCTACAGAGACCTGTGCTAAGGCTTGTTCTACTCAGCATATTTGTACAGGATCTAGAAAAGGTGGTAGAGACTGATAAAGCTTGATGATGTTAAATTATTCAGTGTAGTAAAAATGAAAGCTGGTTCTGAAGAGCTGTGGAAGGATCTCACAGTGTTGAGTAATTGGGCAGTAAAATGGGAGATGAAATTCAGTGCTAATAAATGCAGAGTAATGCCGTTGGAGAAAAACAAGATTAATTTTACAAACATGATATTAGGCTCTGAGCTGTTACCACATAGTAAAGAAATCCCAAAGTCATAACAGGTAATTCTAAGAAAACATTAGCATGACACACAGTAGCTGTTGAAAACAAACAAATTAACAAAACCAAAACAGAAAGCAAGGAATTATTAGGAAAAGACCAGTGCACAAACAAAATGTAGCAGTAAATCCAAGTGTCCTCTGTATGCTTTTGATGCTCATCTCAATAAGAATTGAGAGCTTTGCATGCATTAGCTGTTCTCCTTTTATCTATGTAGATCTGAACATTTATCCTCTGTTGCAGTGTTTGGACCTAAGAGAATCAGAAGTGGGTGTTTTTGCAGTACTTCCTTTTGAATTTTTTTCACTGTGCAGGACTGCTGGCATGTACGTATGTAAACCTTCAGAGCAGCCTTGGTGTGAATGTAAAAGCCTAGTTCAATGAAAGCAGTGCCAAGATAAGCATCAATGAGCAGACTCACCAGGATACATGAACTGTGCATGGATGGATTTCAGAAAAGATTTCAGCTGCTGATGATTGAGTGGATTTCAAAGGAAACATTGAAATGAGGCAACATGACTACAAGGGCAGGTGAAGACGGGATACAAAATGAGAAGATGTTTTATGTGCTGAAACAGCAGCAAAAGTCAATAGAAGCAGCTTGTCTGGTTGTTGGGATGCTGATTTGAGAAGTGTGTTGACAGAGTTGGCTTTCAAACAGTCTTTGAAGGGGAGGTGATGGTTCCAGTTGAAGGCAGGGTGACCTGCATGAAAAAAAAAATCATGAAAAATACCTAAAATTGTTCACTCAAGCCTAATTATGTATTAGAACAGTGTCCAAAAGTTGTCCCTACTGAATGGCAAACTAGGCTAATGTTTTAAAATAACCAGAGGGTGGGCGATAGTTGAGCTCTGGAGGCCTGGATGGATATTCTGCTTCCTCACCCAGAGAAGGCTGTTTCTAGAGCCCAGAAAGTCCTGAAAGCAAAAAAGTGAGTTAGCAGTAACATCCTCTGAGGAGGTGTGTAACAGGCGAGAGGGAAAAATCAGCACAGCACCTGTGTTTTAGAGAGATTTTACTCTCAGATGAAAATACTGAGCATGATGAGAAATGGAGAATTTGTAGACAACAACCAGTGACTATAGGAATTCCAGGGGCTGGATTTCCAGCTTTTTCATCTTGTGTTTCCTTTTAAAAAGCATTGTCAAACAACATCCCTGTTGTAAAATAAAATAAAGAAGTCCAGCTGCAAGAATACAAAGGTTCAAAAACAAACAAATAAAAAAACAACTGAGTGGCAAAAGAAAATGAAAGTAATCGTCTGGGAGGAAGGCAGCTGAGGTGTGTGAAGGGGAGCTTGTCTTGGTCACCCAAGCCACCAGCTTTTCCACAGGAAGTTGAGGAGGATGACAAGAGTATTGAAGGCAAAGAGGGGCTGGCAAGAAACTGGAGGCCTGTCTCATTTTCTTTCTGTCTTACTGAAGACCTTCACTCTTCTCCTTTCTATCTCAAATCTGCAGATTTGACAGATACCTTGTCCTCTGTCTTACCATCTGCCTTTGTGGATAATTCTCCTTTCTGATCTCAGTGCTTTTCTTAGACTGGGTCTTGCTCTCCTGTGTCACAGTCCACTTATTTCTATAATGTTTCTTCCCTTGTTTCTGCAAGCTACTTCCTTTTAGATCTGTCTTCTTCCTTACTTGGTTCCCCAGCTACTCTTTGCCATGAGATACACACAGAAGAGATACCAAGGCAGGTAACAACAAAAAAAGCACAATCTGGGCAAGTTCTTTGTAAACAAGGTTTTCCAACTCATGACATTTTTTACTGACAAACCCACCACAGGATGTAAATAAATAAAACTCACTTCCCTGTGACTGCTCAAATAAAGGTCTTTGCCCTTGGAGTCACTGTCACTTTTCTTCAGACTTCAAAGCAGGCTTGTCAGCCTTGCCTTTTCCTCAGTGAGCCCCCAAGCACTGCCACACTTGTGCAGGGTTTCTTCCCATAGCTATGAGCATGTTCAGCTAACAGCTATAATTTTCTAAAAACAAAACAGTGAAATAGTCAATAGACATGTGTTGACTAACTTCTGCACTTAGATATTTGAGGCTTTCTGAAAAACCTGTTTTGATGACCGGTCCTTCACAATTACAGTTGTTTCAGAAGAAAAAAGTAGGCCAGCTCTTCCTTTTGAGATAGTCTCTGATTTTTATGATCTCCTAATTACAGTATGTACAAAAGAATCTCACATATGTTTACAAAACAAACATTTACGGTACTTGTATAATTACAAAATCTGCCATTAAATTAGTGTTTCACGTGTTTATGTTTTAATTATTAACTGTGGCAGAATGTAGCTAAAGCAGAAAACATGTAATTTCTATGATAATAACTGAACACAATTAGCTGAATATCTTTCTATAAACAAAATGTGGTTTTCCTTTGGATTCTTCCCTCGTATTAGTTACATTTAGGGCAATGCAAAGAACCTGGCATGATCCCTCTTCACTGTGGGGATTGTATGGCATTTTATATTTTGGAATCTACTGTGCTAAAAGTGTCTATTTACATCGTCATGATTTAACCCCACCCAGCCACCAAGTATCTCACAGCTGCTCACTCACTTCTGCACCTGCAAGACTGGAGGGAGAATAAGAGGATAAAAGCTGGAAAACTTGTGGATTGAGATAAAGACTGAAAGTAACTGCCTGGGAGGAAGGTGGTTGAGGTGTGTGAAGGGGAGAAAAGACATGCACACAAGCAAAGTAAAACAAAGAATTGATTCACCTCTTCCCATGGGCAGGCAGGTGTTCAGCCATCTCCAGGAGAGAAGGGCCCCATCACATGCAGTGGTTACAAGACAAGAAAAATGCCACCACTCCAGCATTGCCCCCTGCCTCCTTCTTGCCCCACTTTACATACTGAATGTGACATCATATGGTCTGGAATATCCCTTTGGTCAGTTGGGCTCAGCTGTCCCAGATTTCTGGTGCCCTCCCAATTTTTCATGCACACTTAGTCTCCTCACCAGGGTGGCAGTACGAGAAGCAGAAAAGGCCTTGGCTCTGTGTAAGCTCTGCTCAGCAGTTAAAAGAAAGTCTCTATATTAACCCCATGTTCATCACAAATCCAAAACACAGCTCCATACCAGCCACTGTGGACAAAAAAAATTACCTCAGCCAAAACTAGCACATAATCTAACTTTATGTAACATCATGTGGCATGATATTAAGATTTTCATACAGACCTAACCTCCTACTCGTCCATACATTATTGTGTGTATAGTAGTTTCTTCATATTTTTTTCTGATGTACCAATGGCCCATATGTCTACCATTAACTGACAGTCAGTTTTGTGCTCATGGTTCCTACACAAGTTTCCTCTGCTCATCTGTGTAGTCTTAATCATTTCAGAATACACTTCATTACTGATCCTGCCTTTACTGTTGTCTGTTTTTATTAAGGTCTTTTTTCTCAGATTTTCACCCACTTAAATAATTTCTTCTTTGTTATTGTTATTGGATCCTCTGATCTGAAAAAATTTCTGAATGAAAGAGTGTCTCATCCTACTGAACTTTTTAATAACTTTAATATGGATTGCTGGAGTTAAGGTGTTCTACAAAAAGGTGAGTGGTGAATCTGAAAAATCTTATTTCTAAATACATTTATCTTCCTGTGAGTATGAAAATTATGCATTTTCAATTCTTTGTTGAATGACAGTCTAGCCATCAAGAATTTTTTTTTACTGAGGGCAGCAAAAACCAATAATTTCTTCAGTCACCTGGAAGATATAGGTAAAAATCTAAGTAAACTTTCCTAGTCCTGGTAAAACCTGACAACACACTCCGTAGTCTATGTGCAGGGGTATAATATTGGATTTCACTTAAGTAATAATTTTCCTTCTTTAGCCTAACAAAAATATTGCATGCAAGTTCCTGAGAGGTTTCCCCATAGGGTGTCACTCACAGAATGGAGGGAAGCATTACTGTAACTCCTGAAAGCTGCTTCCATGGTCTGTGAGCTGGGTGACAGCTGACAAATCTTGAAAATTTTCTGACAGCTTATCTAGTTACATGAGTTGCTCAGATTACAGGTGCTCCTTCCAGCCTGGTGCAGCCCTGCTCTTGCAGCTTCTGGAGATAGCCTAGTCTCAATTTCCATACAGCTTTATTCCACTGCTCTGGGCATTGAGACTTGATATCCGCTTTGGAAAAACTGCCTTCACAGACTGTCCAAAAAGGCCTTAAGAACAAACTCCTGACCACAGGGACAGGGCTCTGGAGTCACCTCTAGTGGCACATCTTAGGCAGCCCTTTGAAGGCTCACTCCATTTCCTATCTGATGCTGACTACAGGCCTCTGAGTTGTGTTATCCTCACATACTCTGTGGCCTGCCCTCTTTCCCTGCTATCAGAGATTCCTACAACCTGGATGACCTACCAGCGAAAGAACTGAAGGATGAGAAGAAACTTTTTAACCTCAGGGCCATCAGGGCAGGAATCCAGTGGGAGGTGGAGGAGAGAGCAGGCTCCAGCAGACACCTCACAGAGAATGGCATGATGCTGGATCCACAGAGCAGGTATAGAACTCTCGTATGACTGGTGAAGATACAAATGTACTGTGGGTTGCAACTCCTATGTCTTAGGGGGAGAAAACTAGAGTCGAATTCACCCCAACTGATTATTTACTTTAAAAGAATATCCCACATATTAAGATTTGATTAGGTCACCTTTTAATTTCATTCTGATTCATGGAAGGAAAATGAAAAAGACATTTGACTGAAAATGTCACCCAGTGAAGACTTCCTTGCATGATACATGCAACAATTTCAATAAGAGTCTGTACACATAGCAAAGAAACCCAGAACTTCACAATCTTGGTCCTGCTGAAAGATAGGAAAAAACTGAACCTTCACATAGGCAAACATAATTTCTTCACAGGACTCTCACCTATTTCTACCACAGCTGAATTTGATCCAAATTGCTTAACACTATTTTCCTTAAATATTCATTTTTCAGTGGAAGGGTTTATATAACCTGTCACCTTATATTATAGCTGATGTAAAAAGTTTGTGACTGCAACCCTAAATGTTTTATCACCTGTCAGACATTTCAATGATAATAAAAAGTAACATCCTTTAAATTAATTAGTCATGATTAGGACTTCAAGCCCACAGGCCACTTCATTATGCAAAAATTATAAGTTAGCTATTTAAATTACCATTAAATTGATTCTTATGTTAATTGATATCTCACAACCCCTGTTTTTAATTTCTATAGGCTCTTATTAAGGTTTAATACAAGTAACTAAAATATTTTAACTAATCTTTTAAATAAAGATACTGAAAAAATGTTGATAATAATTTTATCTGTTTATGATTTATGGTAAAAACAGGAATTACTTCAATAAAATACATCAGACATCACTCATGCAACCATATTAGCATGCAAATTGTTGTGATTTTCTATCCTATCATTCAGCATAAGAAGAATATTCCTTCTGCACACCCGCAGCAGAGATCTTCTGAGATATGCAATGATTTGCAGAGATATTGAAAGGCAGAACTGGGATCATAGAATACAATCAAACCAGTAATGTGGAATACTAATAGTGGAGAAGGGTATTCCAATTCAGGTAAGTCACATGTTAGTACTTAGATCGGATGTATCTTGGACTGTCAAGGGCTCTGCTATGGCAAAGTAACAGATTTCTTGGAAAATGTGTGATTTGTTCCTCGAGTTAGGGCCTACCAACACAACAGTAGAACAGACTTGCTCACTTCTCCAAACTGTTTCACTTTCTCAGTATGCTGTTAAACTGTGTTAAAGTTTGGTGAGCTCAGTTTATTGACATTTCCTTTTAGCATTCCAATATTTGCAATGAAATCTCATCTGCTATTTAGTTTCATTCCTGATTATTAGCTTTCTGAATAATGTAATACACATAAGAAATAGAGATATAGGGTTATATTCCCGCAGTGTTGCTGGAAATGGCTGTGCTGTCAGTGATTAAGCTGAGACAGTGTTCCTCCCTTGGTCCTTCCCACAGAGTTCAGAGCCCCTGTGAAGAACAACACAGGCTACATCTAAAAAGAAATACAAGAACATCCTTTATGTCTCAAACAGCCTCAAAATTCTTGTTCATACCTCCAGTACCTTCAAACTCTGTTCATGCTCCAAGGCATGCAAAAGGTTCCTTTATAGTCTTGCAATTGAAAACCTCTCTGGTGGGCTCTGACACAACTCACAGTACATCAGGCATTTTCAATTGAAAACCCCTCACAAAGAAAAAAGTTCCAGGAGTCCCAGCTGCCAGGTGGGGCCCCAGGACATCTTGATCCAAGAGTTCTGCACTGCAGAGGTGGCTGACCTCCTCTGAAGGAAGCAAATCCTGTAAGGCAAAGCACTTGGCCTGGTATCTGTGGGTGCATCTTGGAGCAAACAGAAAGAGCCATATGTTTAAATACCTTCCCCTAGTTAAGTGCAGCCTCGATACTACCCTATGCTTTAAACACTTGATACTTCATTTGTCAACATCATGCATAGATTAGTTAAAACTTCTAAATACACCAGAGATGGTAAGAATACTAAACATAGCAAAACTCTGAAGACTTTCACATAAAGGATGGATATTTCTGACTTTTCTTAGAGATGGTATATTTTATCCTTCTTACTGTAAGAGGTTAACCTCCAAAGGCTGCTGGGTCCGGGATTCTCTGAATCACCACTGGACAATGCAACTGATGCTATTTGTTGGGTGACAACATCTTTCAGCTGACAGCACCTTGCCTGAATTTTTTATTCTTAACAGATACCTTTTATTAATGAGACTTCTACTTCACATTGTTTTAACAGAAGAAGAGCAAAATAATCTTTTCCTCTAAACTACTAAATACTGGTCTTCAGGCAAAAAGAAAAAAGTGCTTCAGATGGTATCAAGGCTCATATATTTAACAATTTAACAACACCTGTCATAATTCCCATGAGTCTATTAGTGACAGAGAAAAAATCTTAAATTAACTTGATCAGAAGATGTTTTAACTTCATTGTCTTATTGCCACATTGTTGTGTGTTAATGGCTTTTTTTTTTTTGAGGAATGATATGTGAATAGATTAATCTTACTGTAAGTAACAAGGGTCACTGGAAGAGTAGATCTATAAAGGCTCAGTAGAGTACATCTAAACAGTTAAAATTAGTCTCATAATATCATAGTGGTATAACCCATGAAATACTGTTCACTTTTTTCCTTTATTTCTTTATTTTATATTTGTTGTTATTGTCATCTATTTATACTCTAAGAATATATTATAAGTTATAGCAGCATCCAGTGGTACCACCATAATCAGATTGGATAATTACTTGCCTTATAAACTTTCATTTCTGAGTTTTAAAGCCCAATAGTAAAAAAACCTTCCGAATAAATGGTAGTTTGAAACTTGGCATCCAGAGCTTCAAGGATTCAGTTTGGAATTGATATGAAACTATAAAATAAATTTTCAAAGATAATGGCTCTGCTGTTCAGGTTTTGTTGTTGTTGTGTTTTTTTATTAAGGTTTTTTTCAATGGTTGTGTAACTAGAAAAATGTTGCCATGTAAACAGGATAATTTGGCAAGGAAGTTTTTCATATTATGTTTTAATTACTTTTAGCATTAAGGGTCTTTTTCAAATTGCCAAGACATTTTAGTTGGAAAAAAGTTCGCAACACAGGCGTATTCAGGTGGATTCTTTCTTGGAATAATCTGTCATAAAATACTGATTTCATAAAATACACTTTCAGGTACCTACTGCTTAAATGTGCTCAAAACTTCCTAAATACATCTCCAACTTTTCTTTACTAGAAATGAGCCAACTATCAAATTTTGCAGGTACAGCAACAGCAAGCCAAGATACAACAAATTAGGCCAAGATGATTACTACCTTAGATTGCATTTTAAAAATGCAAATAGATTAACACAAATTTTTAACATCAGTGGAGCACTGTTCAAGAGATTTATCAAAGCTTCTTCACAGAATCATTACTGAACCACAAAACATGGAATGGAGTTGGAAGGGCCCTTAAATATCACCTACTTCCAACCTCCCCTCTGTGGGGCAGGACACCTTCCACTGGACCAGACTGCTCAAAGCCCCATCCAGCCTGGCCTTGAATACTTCCAGGGGTGGGGCAGCCACAGCTCCTCCAGGCAACCAGTTCCAGTGCCTCACCAGCCCCACAATAAAGATTTTTTTTCTAATTTCTAATCAAAACTTACACCCTTGAATCTGAAGCCACCCTCCACCTTGTCCTATCACAGTGTGCCCTTGTAAACAGTCCTCTCCAACCCTCTTGTAGGTCCCTTCAGGTCCTGAAAGGCTGCCATAATGTCTGCACAGAGCCTTTTCTTCTTCAGGCTGAAAAACCACATCTCTCAGCTTCTTTTCATGAGAGAAGTGCTCCACCCCTCTTATCATCTTCATGACCCTTCTCTGGACTCACTCCAGGAATTCCACATCCCCCTCATGCCAAGGTCCCCAGAGCTGGACACAGAAGTCCAGGTGGGCTTTCATGGGGGAGGAGTGGAGTTAATGGACTATTCCTTCCCCCCCCCCCCCATGTTGCTGGTTTTGCCCTAGTTGTCTATCTTCCCTAGACCTGCCCTTCCCTCCTCCCACTGACTTGTCAATCCTCCTCAGTCCCTGCCCACAGTTCTGGAAACTTCTGTGTTCCTCAACAGACTGTTGGTTCCCTTAAGTTTTATCCTCCCTCTGTGCTTCCCCATTGGCCAAAGTTTTGTAAGTCCCTCCCTGTGCTCCTCCCCTGTGAACTCCTGATCGGTTGTGGCTACCCCCTGTTCCACCCCCGTTTGAAAGGCAGTGTTCTCTCCTTGTTTGGGGCTCTCTCCTCTGACCCCTTCAGCAGCAATAAACCTACCCCATTGGAACCTCAGAAAGACAGTCTTCTCCTTTTCCTTTGCCTGATCCGCGAGGTTGCCTAGCACAGTGTCCAAGAGCTGGTGGCTCTAAGGTTCTGCCTTAATTCTGCAATTCTAACACTGAGGCAGTTCCCCGCTCCTGGCGCAGCACCGATGTGCCCCCTGGAGCTAGCCGGGACACTGGTGACAGAGGGTGTGTGTCAGGGGAGAATCACCTCCATCGATCTGCTGGCCACACTGCTTTTGATACAGCTCAGGATACAGTTGGTTTTCTGGGCTGCAAGTGCACATTCATGGCTTCTCACACCTTCAAATCCTTCTCCACAGTGCTGATCTCAATCCATTCTCTGCCCAGGCTGTATCTATGTTTGGGATTACCCTGACCTGCATGCACTTGGCCTTACTGAGCTTCATGAGATTCACACAGGCTCATATCTCAGGCTTGTCAAAGTCCTCCTGGATGGCATCCCTCCCTCCAGCATGTCAGTCACACCACACAGCTTCGTGTCATCAGCAAACTTGCTACGGGTGCACTCAGTCCAACTGTCCTTGTCACCAGCAAGGACAGATGTTAACAGTGGCATGATCTTGCCTGTCACAGAGGTGGGAGACTGACTGGCCTGTATTCCCTGGGTCTTTATTTTCCTGTTTTAAAAATGGGTGTTTATTATGCTTCCCATTCTCCAGTCAGTGAGAATGTCTCTGGATTTCCAAGGCTTCTCAAATATAATGGGTTATGGTTAAAGAAAGTTTCATCATCTTTAGTTTATGAATGGGTAAACAGCATAGAAAAAACTCCAAGTTGCTGGCCATTGTCATACCAGGAGAAGAGACTTCTTCAAAGTAGTAACTCTGATGTTAACATAGCTTTGGACAATAGAGTGTCCACAGTTCCTAGAAAAAATTTTCTCTCGTATACTGAGCTAGACGGAGAAGGACTTGTTTTTCAAGGGTCTTTCTCTTCCAGTCCACTTCCCCAATTCCCTTTGACTCCTATGTACTACTGGATGTAGATTTATACACAGAAAGGGGTAAAAACTTTGCTGTCTTTCCAAAGTCTGATCCTGCTCACATACCTGGATTATGGATTATCTGGTACTTACTCCAAGATCAATATATTCGACTGGAGATATTACACAATAGATGGTTTCAAAATACTGTTGCTCACACCTTTATACTGTTCAGTATGGGATATGTTGTTTTACCCTGTCTGGTTAATCATTCATGACATTACCTATTTACTATTAACCAAAGTTCATCTTAGAGAGTTCTCTAATGAAGCTATTCAGTGCTTGGTGGAAAATATTTCCTCATGAATCTACATTGGAAATGGCTTCAAGGAAAGGTATCCTTTAACAAAATAGTGGTATGGATTCCAGTTTCTATTATCTAACACACAAACAAGTCCAGTGGCTCAGTGGGGTGGAGTTAGTGGCAGTCTTCTTCAGTTGGGAAAGATTTACAAATTGCTTCATGGTGCAGATAATAGTTCTCAAATAAATTGAGTTGTGGCTTCATTAAACAGCATCCTTTACTTCGTTTTCCCATTTACCTGAAACACCCATAACTAGGATTAACTGTTGTGTGAGAATATAAAATAGAGAGACAGTCTCCAGAACAGCAGACCCAAAAGCTTTGTAGGGATTTAAAGATTATAACCAACACTTTGACCTGGCAGTAGATGGGTAGCCAGGGAAAAGCACAGACTATGAGTACAGTGTACCATTCTGATAAAATGAACCATAACATTGAATACCAGATAAAGTTTCCATGGACATTGGCCTCCCAATGTTATGCTGTGTGTCAGCTCTACTCTTGGAAGACATTAATGCTGTAACATTTCTTCAGCGCCTGATACCTTGTCAATTTAGTTAAATAACCCAACTTCAGTTACCATCTCTGTGCGGATGAATCATATACATGTGTCTCTAATGGTCTGTCCTGAAACTGATCCTTGTGTTGAAAAGCTAAACCTTTATATTTCTTTATGGATGCGGCTTTCAATTCAAGTGCAACACAACTAAGAAAAATCTTGTTCTTTTCTTCCCAGACTTTTCTGTGTTGCTATAAGCATCAGCACCATTCTGCTATTCACACCACTAACATGGTCGTGATCTTTGCCTCATGCCTTTGATTTTTTGTTTTCATGTCTAAGCCATGGCTCAACTTTACATATTATGGCATAGGAACTCTAAAAAATAACAGATGGTGCAGGCAGCTAGGGAAGCTCAAGAAAATAATGAGACAATACTGGTCATTGTAACTACTATTTCACAGATCCTTGCAGGAATGGCAGGTTTTCAAGAGAATCGTTTCTATACAAGTCTTCAAGTGATTCTCTACTCTTTATCACCTCAGAAAAAAAGCTCTACTTGTCTTCATGTACAAAGCCCAGCCAGTGTCCACTCAGCATTGATTCAATAGCTGTAAGGTGAATGTTGACTCCCAGCAGCCCAGCTTTCAAGTTTTTTTGCTTTCTTCTTTGCTGGACCTCAAGGATATAAGAACATGACATTGAAACTACACATTATTCTCCTTCTGTCTCCAAAACATTGTCTTTATGACATGATTTTCCTTCTGCTCCATTTTGTGCAGTCCCAACTACAATGCAGTCCTGGTCCAAAGCTAGAAATGCCAGATGCTTCATCAATATTGTACTCAGCATCAATTTCTCTTTACAGCATCTGAAGTGCCTTTTCATGGGTGTGACAAAGCAGACAGGATTCAAGTGGCATGAAGATGAGGGAGAAACCCTCTGTCCGCTGCAGTGATGTCAGGCCAGGGCAGCTGAGGATTTGGGTCTTTCCAAAATGGCACATCAGAAAAGAAACTATTTTTTGTCTCTGAAAGCAGTTGTGCTGAGGTTAAAAGAGAATAGTTGAAGTCTTTTCCTGGAGTGTTTTTTCCAACAACTCCTCCCTTCACCGCCTCATCAAAATATATTTTGATATACATTTTCCAGTTTTTAATGAAAGACTGGAAATTCTTACCATTTTTCATTTAGGGGTGTGTTGTTTGGGTTTTTTTCATTAAAAAAATGTTTAGGGGTATGAAATATATTTTGAAAACTATTTCGTTTAGTCTTTCTCTCTGAATCCAAAAGCAAAGGTGATGTGGCAAACTAGGATCTGCATGGAGGACCTCTGTGTACCATGGAAAATGTGGTAGGCTATGGGAGCCTTTGAACTCCAAGTCTATTGGAGATGCCCTGGTTCAATAAGGAATTAATTCAAAGAAGTCCTGTGGCCTGCATTATGCAGGAGGTCAGACTAGAGGGTCACAATCATCTCTTTCAGCATAATAATCCATGAATCTGTAAGACCATCTTTTATGGTTCATTTCTTCTAAATGCCAATATTTATTTGTAGCTGTAATATTATTTAGTATAGTGTATATAGCTGGCAGGGTAAGTAAACGCTAACACGTTTGCTCAAATATTTTCCATGAAAAAAATCAAAAAGTGAGTACTAGATGATGTGATGAACAATCACATCAGATATTGACCTAAAAGAAACTCTAACTTACTTCTCTTTCACTGGATCTTTTTCCTAGGCTAGAAACTTTTGTTCTTAAAATATTTTAAATGAGTCTAGGAGAGGATCTTGAATGTCTGTACAGGGTCAAACTACAAGAAATTTGATTTAAATATTATCAGAACTTTAAATACCTCTGTCACAGAGCTTGATATTTTTGGCAGTTAGAGGCCACCTTTATTCTGTATAATGATGAGGGTTCGACTTTGTTTGATATTTCTTTTTTAGCCAAAAGAATGGTGCATCTTGCTTTAATTGTGATCCTCATCAACCATTTGGCCCAGTAATACTATGCAAATTGAACTCTTCAAAAATTAATGCTAACATTTATTAAATAATGCATCATACAATAAGTTAATTTGAAATTCTAAGTTGAACTCCCTGCTCATAAGAGAGGGGTATTTTTTTTCCCTGTGCCATCTTCATAAAACATCTTTATAGTCTTTCTAAATACCTTGAATGTCATTCTTGGGTTTTGACAAATTGATCTCTACTGAGGCTATTCATAAGGAGACATTCTCTCCCTTACAGAGCTTTCAGATATTCTATTCCTTGAATTCCCTCCATTCCTTCTATTTCAACATAATTATTATTATTTTCTTAGTCTGAGCACGTTGGAGAAATGTATTGATGAAAAGCAACCACTTGCTGAAGATGTAAAAGCTCAGAATACACGTGATTGACATCTTCTGCAAACCAGCAGGAATTATTGCACCGTTATAAAAACACACCTCCTCTACCTGGACATAATATCACACCCAAGGACGGATGGCAACATGTGGAGGGGTGGCCATTTGGAGGACTGATTTGTATATATATATTTATATATGCATATGAATAAATGCTTGACTTTTTTATTTATGATTTTAGAGAAAGCAGAACATGGTTCTGAAAGTAAACAACACATATGTTCCTTTGGTTTGACAAAAGCAAATGTAGATTTCTCCATTTGGCTGTGTTTATTCATTCTGAATGCTTTTTGAGTATGCTTTTTCCCAAGTCCTGCTTGGGCTTTGTCCCTTTTTCTCACATGTTGAAGGCATTCATGAATCTGTCACTTTCTATTCACTCATCCAGTGGCCACAACCCAGACAGGTGATGAAACAGAGGCTGGTAAAATAACTGAGTAGAAATAAATGCAACAAAAGGTAGTAAGGTTTGTTCAGTAGGAGAAGGCCTTTGGAAAGACAGATCAAGATAACAAAACCATCCCTTGCTTGACAATTAGCAATGCCCTGAGCAAGCAACCTGCAGTCCTCACGCTCCTGGAGTCCCTGCTCGTTCACCAGAGGCAGCTGGGGCAGCTTTAACCTGCTGTGCTCCTGCAAGCAGCTGCATCAAGAAAGCAACACCAAATTGTATTCAGAAGAAATGCACAAAAATTTTTTTTTAAAAATAGATATATATTTCCTTTGACATAACATTGTCACTAGTGTGCATGGGGGGAGGGGACAGGGGGGAGGGCGTTATCGGTGGAGTCATGAGTTTAGATTATTTCTTTCCTTCAAGCATCTTAAGAATGTCTTCATGCTTGTGTTTCAGATGAAGGTACACCTTTAGGTGAGGCTGTCTTTACCAGTAGTACCTAGTACTATTTCCCAGAGTAGCAACTTTGCCAAGCAGCTCCCCAGCAGTGGCAGCATGTACAGGTAACTGGGAGCTGAATTACTGTGTGGAAGGTGGCAACTTGAAACATCTCCAGCCTGTTTCATCTTTCTTCCCTCATACAGCCTTGGCAGACTGAGATAATAGTGCAGCTAAGGGGTATCACAAGGAATGTGGAGATGTGAGCTGAAGTTTTGCTTGTGACTTGTGCTGACATCTGGCTCCATCCAGCACATCAGGAAAAAGGCATTGGCTCTTTGGGCTGAAGCTGGATGTGCCTTGGCTATCTTGCTCCCAGGCATGCTACTGCTTCCAGAAACAGAGGGGTCTCACTCACTTTTAGCCTCATGCACTTCTCTACTGGGGAGGTACTTTTGTCTTTTCTGTTGACTAGATATCACTTTAATTGTTCAAAAGGCCACTACTTTATAAGTGGAAAAATGTGATCTATTTGACTATGATGGGTTCCTATATGAGCACAAATGATTTGGCAAATTTTGAAAAGAGAACATGTGGCCTGAATAATCAACACGAGGAATTCACAATGGTTTGGCTTGACTTGCCTGTTTTTTTTCTCTGATTTGCCTGTTCTTATAACTGCCACCTGTTCTTTTGTTTGCCCATGGATCTGCTTTTTTTTTTTTTAACTAGAAGACACACAATGACAATTTAACTTGACTTTCTTCATAAAATAGAAGCTATAACTTCACTGCTTTCAGTGCATTTGTGATGAGGTGTAGCCTTTAGAAAGATACCAAGTGTAGCATTCCCAGTGATGTCTGTCACGTCCTTAGGTAAAAACTTCTTGTAGTTAATTCTTTCCAGTGTTTAGAATATTATGCCATTTCTACTTGAAATTTTTCTGGCTTTACCTGCCATATACTGAATTTTCATCACTCTTTGAAGGTAGAAAGAGCCCTCTGCAAACAGAGACCTTCTGCCTCAGCACTTACAGGCTCTGATCAAGTTGCTTCTTTCACCTTCTCCTTGACAAACTGAAGAAATAAAACTTTGTATCTCTCTACCAGGCGAGATCTACATTTTCAGTCATTCCTGTGGCCCTTTACCAAACTTGTGCAACTTTTTGAGGTTCAGTGTTTCAGTACTTGTTGCACCAAGCCAATAACAGTTTAGTTTCAAGAATATTCACATACATAAGAAGAAGATGTAATCTGGGCACATATTATCAATTGTATGCAAAAGTAAAACAATGGTTCAGCTTCAAATTCAGCAATGCTAAAATCTTCTGAACATTTTTTATTCATATGGGGGAAAGCTGCATCATATCACACAAGGTTCCTACATTTAATTGCAATTTCTGCCACAATATATCTGCAACTAAGCATATTGAATTGAGTTGCATTAGTAGCAATAGATGAAGAAAGATGGCTGAATCCTAGAGGGAATAAATGAAATCTGCTTCCCACAGGAAAGAATCAGTTTTCAAAGATAACTACAGTAGGGCAAAATGGAGATCTTCGAGCTTCCTTGAGCATACTGTGAGGTGAAACTGTTCAGGTCATGGCAGTTCTTTTGAGATTTGTTTTGAGATTCATTTTCATTTCTAATCCAGTGCCTGAGAGAGAGGAGGTCAAATGAAATGAAATAAACCCATGTTTCTATGAAGCCATTTGCTATGAAACTCCACCTGCTACAGAGGAATAAATAGCTTTGATTTTAATCACTTTTAATCAAATCACTTAGTCAAACCTCTCCATCTTCAAAATGAATCCTGCTGAGGGAGTGTGTGAGCCCACAGCACCACAAAGAAAAGTGGCAATCTAGTTGGAAAATGCTTCCTGTCATTTTGGCAGAATTGTAGACTGCTTAGATTCACAGCAGTATAGACCTATTTACTTTTGCACGGTGTGTATATCCATGGTGTAATCATTATATCTAATTCTTTACTTGGTGGTAGTAAAGAATGTATAGCATCAGAATTAAATCTTCAGTAGCCAAACACTTGTGGGCAAGCTCTACTGTTCAGTTCACCCATGCAACATATACTCACACACAATTTTAATTCACACTTACTCTGATGAAGTAACTGACTTCACCTAATGCTCTCTCAGTAGCAAAGAGTGGCAGTTTTGGGTGCAACAGCTATTTTCTCTTGATTCAGGTAGAAAATGCATGGCTTGATGAGTGATTTAGGTGCCTTCTTTCCCTCTGCCCCTTTTCTTCCACCCAGAAACTGCACGTAAATTGTAACTTCCTCTACAAGTACTGCCTGCATTATATTTTCACTCTGTACAGTGCTTTACATATGGAATTAATTTATTTCTCTGCCCAAATTCACTTAGTTATTCCCCATGCATTCATTACTGAATAATCCATCAAATAATGCATACCTCTGTATCTTTACTTATCACACATAGCATTGTTTCCTTATGGAGCATCCACCCAAAAATTCTCTTCTACATGACAAGGAAGAAAGAGTGACATTGCAGACATTTAGTTTGCCTCAGCTGTAGATTTCTTTATCTTCATTTCTAGCAGTATTTTTTATTTTTTAAATGGGACTTCAGCAGAATTCAGCCCCAAACTTATGGGTATTCTTTTATTCTCAACTGATTTTTTCTCATGTATTTTTAAATAGACTTTTATTCCTGGGATTCATTTTCTTTTTCTTTCTTTCTTTCTTTCTTTCTTTCTTTCGTTCTTTCGTTCTTTCGTTCTTTCGTTCTTTCGTTCTTTCGTTCTTTCTTTCGTTCTTTCTTTCGTTCTTTCTTTCGTTCTTTCTTTCTCTCTTTCTTTCTCTCTTTCTTTCTCTCTTTCTCTCTTTCTTTCTCTCTCTCTTTCTCTCTTTCTTTCTCTTGTGGTTTGACTATTAAGATTTAAAAAATCAGAAATATTCCTGGGTTTTTAAGACAGCTTCAAAATTACTGTGTTTTTCCACTGAGCTCAGTGCTATTCTTTGCATATGGGACTTGGTACATGCTGACATTGTTTGTCTTCTGTTACAGGGTTATAAGATTCCTTCAGTCTAGTAAGGGAGAACATAGATTGAGTACACACAATTTGGTTTTAAATGTTGGACATGTGCCGTGCTATCTTTTCCTGTAGTGCAGCAGTAAATTCTTCCTATCGCACAGAGAGGTAAGCATGTTCTATGTTTCAAGTTTTAATAAAAACATAATTAATAATGCTTTTCATGCTACAACATATGTATGTATGTGGTACACACTTTCTATTTCTATAACATGCAGTATATAATGAATAATATGATTACTCTAGATCTAATATGGGACTCCTCAATATGAATGTGAATTATGTCCATGCAATGGTTTTGTATATTTATTATTATGTGGCACAATTTGCTTTGTTTTCCTCAGGGCACAGCTTGAGCTCAGTTTCCACCTCTGATTTTTGTGTGGATAATAAAATATTTACAGTCTTCAAAATTAGGTGCTGAGACAGTGATTAGTGTGGTATGAATGAGCAACTGAATAGATAAGGGTGTGACATTTTGCACATGCACTACCACATACTGAACTTATGCACAAAAAATCCCAATTTATGTGCATGATTCCAATTTAACCGTTACTTTCTTCTTACCAGTGACATTCCTCTTGCAGTTTTACCTGCCCTATGTATTCTTCTGTTTGGAAGATATTTGGCTACGGCAGCTCTGCTGTGTGGGATGCAGTGGCAACACAGTTCAGGCAGGCTATGATTTTTCTACATCTCCATTCTAATTACAGTGTGATTGCCTGGCTGCAATTTTCTGTGTGCTTCTTCCTTAGGTGGATGATACATTAGAAGCCAACAGACCCCGAGAAGCCTGTGACACTTCAGGACTGCCTTTGACCAGGTCCCTTTGCCAAAATACCTTCTCCCCACTCCACATCCTATACTGGACTCCCAGTGGCCACCTTTAACTGCAGACAATTTCATAGTCTTACAGAACACTTATAAAAAGTTTTGTTAAGGTAAAGGGATCTTTAAAGCCACTCCTCTCTATCAATGAAATTTTATGATGTGACCTTAATTTCTATGCAGTGTAGTCATAGTAGTGAATTCAGTGCTTGCCTGCTTGTCTTGCCTGATTCAAATCTGTCTATTTAAAGGGCCCACAAAAACAGACACTGCTTTATACAACCAATCATACCAGAAAGGTATAAGCTTCTTCAGTCTCCAAAGATACTGGATGCAGGCTTATTTCTGCAAGAAAGTACCACTAAGTACATTGGAGTTGATCACAGTAAGCAAGTTATCTGCCTGGACAGAGCCCTTGAGAATATAACCATATTCTAGAATAATTCATTAATCTGTTCAGTATTTTTTTAATAGGAACACAATTTATTAATGTTATGTCCTTGAAAATTGTTGTGGTTTTTTTTTGTAAACAAGCTTCTATCAAAAACTGTGTTTTAAGAATTACAAAGAAATTGCAAATGATCCTACCACATTGTGAGCCTTTGAAAGTAGTAGATAATACAGCCAAAGAATTGATCACATGATACTGACCCAAAGAGCTTGTCATTTGCATGTTTCTTTTAAACTTAAATGGTACTAAACTAAAGCATCCCAGCTACTGCTGTGCATGATTCCTCTTCTAGTATCCTCTTTCTCTTAGTTAAAGAAATCATTGTTTTGTCCCTCCCCAGAAGTAACACTGTCATTCTGGTGGCATATACATGTAATATAATAAACTAGCTGTCAACAAAATGATTAGCTGAAGTCACATTTATTTTCCCCAACCAAGTTGAGAGGATTTGGAATGGTGAAGCAGCATTGATCATACAGTGTGTTTTGCCATTGAATATCTAATTTAATATTTGTTAAACTTGATCAACAATTCAAGAGTTTAGGGTCACATTATTAACAGAAAACATCAATCCTTTGGATAATTCAATTAAAAAACATCAATAAAAAATCTAATTTCAAAAGTCACTAGTATACCAATATACCATATCCGGCAGACAGAAACTGCTCAGCCACCATTGAATCATTGCCTGTTTTAATAAGTATTCAGAAATTATACTGAGACTTCAAAAGAAATTGTAAGGAATTGTTAGCAGGTTTATTAATGTTTTATGTTTTATTAAAAGTTTGGGTGTACATTTCACAATGAGCAACATCAAAAATCAGACTTTCTGCCTGTAATTTTGCTTCCTCCTGTCTTTCTGCCTTTGGGATTCGCTCTTTTCCTTTCATCAGCTGCCATTTTCAGCAGCATGCAGTAATTTCATGGCTCATTGCAAGCGCTGAAAACCTTTGAAACCACAAATGCTAACCTACCTGGCCTGCAGCCATTTAGGAAGAGATTAATTTAGCAAACAGAAGCAAAACACTTTCTACTTCTAGCCTGTGCATAATTTCACTTCTATCTGTATTTATTTTACAGTGAGCAGCGTAATGACAATTTCAGTAATTGCAACTCTGTAAAAATTTGCCTACCTAGCTTATCTCACTATCACAAGACTGTGAGTCAGTCAGATTAGAAAAAGTACAGCATGTGAAACTGCATTGGTTGGCTTCCAAAAAATATGTGCTTATATAAAATTTAAGTGATGTTTTGCACTTATTTGTATACTTATGTACAGGACAATGGATTCTCCATGATGTTTGCTTGAGATGTGTGTGTCTTTTTAATGCACTGTGATTTACGGGTGCTTTTCCCATACAAAAAGATCAGTAACACTAGTAGGCTGAAAGTGCCAGCCCATTTCTGCAGACTTAGTTACAAATGGCTGTTATGGTGCTGTCAAGCGATTTGAACAGAACTGAAAGTCCATCTGGGGCAAATCTAAGCTATCATGCTTGGAACAAATTCAAATTCAAAATTAGCCTACAAACTGTTAGCTGAAAAAAAGTTCAAAATGTTTTATTGTTTCTAATTTGACTCAAAGATCAAATTCTCTAAGTAAACACAGAAACTTTTCTTCTAATCCATTTTTTATTCCATTTGACCAGCATATTCAGAACAAGATGCATAAAGTCAAGCTTATAAATGTTTATTCATATAGTAAGATAGAAACGGCTTGATTTTCCTGTACCCCTGTGATTTGTCTCAGTGCTGAGTATCCCACTTCTTACCAAGTGTGTTGAGCACTAAGGTTCCTGTGTTTATCCTCTGGCAAATGTAAATGTTACAATAATTGAACCCAAAGCCTTTGTTGCTATGTGCTGTGCAAAAAGAAAGTAGCAACAAAGAGTTGTTGTAGCATTTTCAGATACACAGGAGAAAAAAGATTTCTTTGTGATTTCTTTACAATTCCCATGTCTGACTTTATAGCCAGCACGATGGCCTCAGGTATGAGAAATCCCTAAGGTATCTCACAGCTCCTGACTTCTATATTGGTATCCTGGCACTGGTAGCAGGGCAATCTGGTGCTGCTTTCTGGCAGTCATTGCTCCAGGCTGAGCGGGTTGGAAGGGATTTCAGCGACCTTGAATGACCTTGTGGATGGCAGTCACTGGGTAATGATTTTGACTGCAGGATTATGCAGTGGTACTTCCTGCCATGAGGGGCTGCAAGGAGATAGCTGCCAACGACATGGAGGGAGATGGAGTCAAAGGGACCCCATCAGTGTTGGAGATGAAACAATTTAAGGTGCACAGCTTTCCAACTTTTTATGTGAGAGTAGTGAAAGAGTAATTGAATATCATTGTTAGCTTGCTTTGCTGCAATTCAGATACATTTAGATCAGCAAAAGGAAAGTGTACAGCATTAAAGTTGTTTATGCAGTGTTTTTATAATAGCTAATTCATTTAAGCATACAGATACACAGACGGCAGTGGGATGACTGGCCAACCCACACAGATGTACACCTCCAATCTGGCATCCCATAACATTCATAAAATATGTCAACACAGCCTGGATTCCTTCCATAGTTTATGTTAAACTATTGGTGTTCATATCATACAAGCAAAATATTTCATGTTGTTAAAATTTGTGTCCCTAGTAAATAAATAGAAAAACTAAACACATTCCTTCTAAATGTACGAGCCATGTGCAGCAGCATTGAAGCAATATGTACTGTTTGTACTTCTAGTAACATTGCAGAAATTAACATTTGTAGAGCTGTTTATCATGCAGGCAAGTGCTAATGTGGAGGGTCCTATGTTTTATTAGTATTCTCCTTGTAGCTGTAACGTCCCTAGCACAGTGCTCTCTTTAGTTACTAGATTACCACTACATGGGACCACACATCAGAGCAAGCAGGGAGGAAGAGGATGATATGAGGAATGTGACTATGTGAGGGAAGTCCCATGGCCTAGTGATGCCCCCATATTGCTGCCCCATAGCTTTGCATTGTTTCTTTCATTCACCCTGAGTCCCCAGCTACAGACACCAACAGTTGGCACAAACCCTGTTTTTTTGGCAAGGAGCATCCTTGAGTGGTGGGAAGGCAGCAGCTCCACTGAATATGAGTAAGTGCAGATGCTCTAGTGCAGGATAAAGGCCAAGAATGGGTCTGGTGTGCAGGGTGAAAGAATAAAAGTTGAATCCTGTTTTTAGATCAGAATTCATCCAGTACCCTGAATGTAAAGTATATTCACAGACAGAGTCCTGATAATCCATGGAGCACTTGGGAAGTCTTAGCACAATGCTGCTTCCCCTGCTCCTGCACATGACAGCAGAGTTATCCCACCTCCCCTCATCAACAGGATTCTCCCATCCCCGCTTTGCAGAAGACCGTGATGGTCTCAGCAGCTGTGGAGAGTCTTTGGGTAGCACAGAAAGTATTTTCCTTTCTAAAAAGGAGAAACTAGGAGCTTTGTTGCAGAGTAATAATCAGTGGCTCTTCCTGGGGGTCTCTGACACTTTAGTGTTTGTCCAGGTTTGATTTTTGACTTGTGTGCAGGAGATCTTTTCCAGACATCTTTTCCAAATTTCCTAAGTATGGCTGCTTAAAATGTTGCAGCTTCCTGCACCTGCACCTCTGATATTTATATATTGTTATTCAATTATGAAATATTGTTTTTATATTTAGAATGTTAAATTCTGTCACTAGTAATTTATGTCACTGATATCTAACCACGTAAAGTAAAATAGATCAACATAGTACTGTGAAACACTGTAGTATATTAATATGTAGTAAAATAGATCTGTCGCCATCATGTGTAAGGAATAATATTCCCTATTAACACACATTTCTGCATTTAAGCAATTCCAGAGCTATGACACAGACCAATCAAATGAATACATGGTAACAAGCCATCATTTTGCTCCGCCTGTGCAATGTAAAATACTTAGTGGAATTACTAAGTGCTGTCTGCAGAGGCATTGGAGGATTAAGCAGATATTCAGGTGTACTTTCACCTTTCCTAGATTAGAAAACATGCTCATCAAGATACAGGACTAGTGTGGAGGGAAGAAAGCAATATTTGATCATTAATACACAGGCACAAATATACACTGCTGTTAAACATGCAGAAGTCAGTAAAATCACATGCTGCTTGGGGAGGATTGAATTATCTTCAAGCACTACCATCTAATTAAATATGTATATCTTTCTAGGGCCTGAGCTCTGGAAAGCATTCCCATTGAAGAGAGAGTTTAAGCATAAGCTTAACTAGAGAAGGGGGGCTTGGAGGAAGTATTAGTATGTGTAGTCAGAAAGTACATTCAGCAGATGAGAAAAAACTTGTTTCTCAATCAAGACTGATGACAGTTTGCTATAGGTTAATCAATTGCCTCGTTTCATTACTTCACTCGAAGTTGGGGGCTTTTCTTCTGTTAGATGGTGCAAAACACTGTTATAAACAGGTAAATTGTTCTTTTTGATTAACAGACGGCTTGAGACTAGCAAAAATATTATTATTTTTTTAATTAAAGAAAAAGCATTCCTTGTTGAAACCTTCTATGCTGCAGTTCATCCATTGGAAGATTTATTAAAATGAAGTTATAAAGTTGTGAAAAACAGGATTTATAATGGAAACACAGATGCAGCCGTAACTATAACCATATGAACTATGCTGCTATTATTTACTATGGTAACATTATAAAAAAACTACACTGTTTGGGCCATTATCCTTACAGTTTTCTTTTCAATACAAATCATTATATTTATTATCTGTCTTCTTCTATAGAGGGTACAGGAAAGGCCAATCAAAAGCAGAAGAAGCCTGCCTTTCAAAAGGAAATTGGACCTATTTCTAATTCTTCTTCTTTATCAAATACAAGGAGTGCAGACTTTTTTGTAAAAAATTGTTTCATGTAAGATAAAAGTGCAGATTGTTGGTGAGAAAATGACACACTTTTCCCTACATCTTGAAGATTCTTGGATGATACTGCCAGTTTCCCTAAGTGATTTTTACCTTACTCCAAATGCATTTCCTTACAGACTTCAAGCAGCAGGTGCTGGGGCTCTGAGTATTTATTTGGGAATACACTGCATAATTCAGCTATTGTGACTCAGAGAGATGTCTTAGCAATGTAGTATCTTAGAATGAACATTGTACACAGTATTGAAAAAATTGATGTTTTTAGAAATAAGCCTTTATAATTTACTGGGTAAAGAAAAACAAAACTGAATTTGTGATTGTTTCTCTCATCACTTCTTTCTTTCTCTGAGTCTGGAAAAAATATGAATCTCAACTCTATTATTCCTACCTCCTTGGAAATTGTTCTAAACATATCCACATTTCTGTGTATTATAATTGTCACAAACATACCTGTATTTCTGTGTATTATCAGAATTAGTGACAGTAGTCTAGTATGGACACAGAGCCTCAGTGCCTGGCTTACACAATTGCCTTTATAATTATGACTAACATATATGTGCAGGTTTTTTTAACTCTTTCAAGCCATAAAAGGGATGTGGTGGAAGTTAAGTCTCTCCTATGGACTGGAGAAGATGTAATACATGTTCAGAAAACCTTCAACATAAAACATTAAAAAAGCCTTGAAATTTTATTTAGAAAGTGTTCCATGACTGTTGATGCATCACGAACCCGAGATGAAACATGAATGCATGTGGAACCTCTTTCTTTTTTCTTCTGAAACACTTATTTGACTTAAACATCAGTAAAATATAGCACAATATGATTAATCCACATTTGTAGTAATTTTTAAATGTGTTTTGTTTATCTGTGGTAAGATACTATGCATTAAAAGCATGGTTGGGAACTGTAGTGAGTCAATATTAATGCCAATGGTTTAATACTATTATCTGCATGACAACTGTGCTTAATTCAGTAAATATTCCTGACACTGTAAACATGGCCAGTTTAGCTGTTAATACAAAGTAGGCAAATTGATTGATAAATAATAGGTTTAGAGATACAGGGCTCTTAGAGACTATGAATCAGTCATTAGCTGATAACTGGCAGGATGCTCTGACTCAAATTCTACCAGTTCAGCTAAAGAACAAAAAACCCCTTTATGGCTGCTGGATGATGAAACAGTATTCTTGGTTTTGGGGGATTTTTTTATACTATGCTGCCAATTGAGGAGTATCACCTCTGGACAAGAAAGCTGTGTCACAACTGGAAAATGATAATGCTGCTAAGACACAGTTGTGTTTCTAAAGTTGAAACACCCAAAGGCACTTCACAGCATTTGATGACTGCTTATGACAATTAAAAATCACTTTATTTATTAGCAAAGTAGACATTGAACATAAGAGCTAACCCAAACTGATTTTATTTTACACTACCTATTGTTATCTCAGCGTATGTCAATATTACGTGCTTCAAAAGAATGGATAGGAAATGTTTATCAGTAGACAATGAAGGCAAATAGATTGTTTATGACAGGATAGGGAATACATTTCTTGGCAAGATTTTGAAGTGCAGTCAGGAGGGTCATTCTTGTGGCTGGTTTTGTTGACATTCATCATAACTGAACATCTAGATTGTTAAATATGTAGTGTTTTTGCACCAAGTGATTCTCTAGGTACAGCATACTGTGTTTGTATTGGACTTTGATAGCACAGTCACAAAAAATGGGTTGATCAAATACTGCATATGCCACTGCTGCTTCTATTTTCAGTGTTTCTTGAATTGCTCATTGCAATTTACAAATCACTACCAAGCTTTAATTTAATTCCCTCTTAATTTTTCTGAGTATACTTGGATATATTTTTGTCAACACTCATGATTTCCCCTTATTTCTGACATTAAAGCCTAGAATCATATTTTGAAAACAAATAACCAGAACAAGTTTATATATATATATATGTATATATATATATATAGTACAATAATGCACAACATAAAAGAAGAATAATATTTCAGTTTTAGTTGATTTGCACAGTCTTGGACAGTTTTTGCTAAATTATTGTCTTACTGCATTAATTTTACCACATCATAAATCCAATGTCAGGCAAGGTAAAATCATGAGGCAGATATGATCAAGGAATATTGCTGTTGTGAGGATTACAGGAATATAGCTCGTTTCATAAAAATATTGCATTTTGTATCACCCCGTTTTGCATATTAATGTCTAATTAGTAAGATAGGGAATTCCAGTTTTTACAAGTTCTATAAAAATTGCTGAACAATAGGCAGTGAAAGGAAGCCTGCAGAAGGAAAAGGCTCATCACTATCCAGACCCTCTATTTCAGCTATTTCAGCTGTTATTTCAGCAATGCACCAGGACCTTTACAACTAGTCACCAAAAATAATAGTCTCAATGCATGTAACCATTGCAGATAGTACAGCACATTTTACTTATTAATGAAGTTAATAATGGTATTATATTTATAAGACTTACTAATGACATTTCCTTTATTCGCTACAACTTGGCTGTTTCACTGTACCCCAAGCTTGCCCTAAGGAGCCTGTTCATGATATTCATCTTTCTCATTTTAAGTAACCACTGCCTCTTCTCTCTCAGAACAGACTGGCTTTGTTCACCTGCTCAGTTGCTGAGCCCTGCATCGAGCAGTGGTAGCACAAACCTGCACAGCCTCCCACCATTCTTCATCCTTCTACCATAAAAAAGTATCCAGACGTGTAACCATATGCAAGATTTAGACTAGTTAGAGCACACATATTCTTATTCCTTACATAAGTTTGTCACTGGTTGAAAGTGAATATAAAATAAAGGCTCTTCTGATTTGGCATAATCTCATACCTACTTCACACTCATCAGTGTGAGTTCACAGCTGGTTCAGAGCAAAACAAATTCGGGCATTATCAGCACAGATACATTTTCACAGAACAAAGTATTGTCAGCGTGCCACACTCTCCATGTTTGATTAATGTGCACATTCAATACAAATCAGGACGGTCCTTCAAAGAGCTCAGTTCATGTAATTGAGGCCAAATTTTAGAAACTGCTGATTGGTGAGGTGATTTTGAAAATGTGGCACTTTACACAGAGATCGCTGCTTTGCTGCTTTAATGTCATACAAGATGTCAGAGATCTTTATGTGCAGATCTGTTGTTTGAAAATGCAGCCTTCAGATGCACACAAATGAGAGGGCATCATCATTTTTCCCATACATGTTTTAATAACATAAATGAGTTACTGAAATATCGCAACAATTCTGTGATGCAGATAGTAACACACTAGACTGAAAGACTGGAAAACTTGAAGAACCCAATTGTGAATGGAGAGTAAATATCTTTGGCTCCTGACTTGCAGTCCAAAATGCAGAGAAGAAATACAAGATGATCCATGCGAACATTTAAGTGACATTAATGAAGTCCAAGAAAGTGCAACTCACAGGATAAGAAGCCAGAAGAAGGAAGCTGGAGGTCCATGATAGGACAGGGAAACAATGCAAATGGAACAGATATGTGAGGAGTGGAAGTTACAAAACCAGAGGCTTATTCCCACTTCTCTTTTTGACCTTGTGGTCTAGCCACAAGACCACAATCCTTCTCTCCATTCATTAGAAATATTAACATTTTAATCAAATTTACATAAAGGGAAAAAGGCATGAAATATAAAAATATAAATAGAAAAGAAAAATTTTAGGTGAAAATTTTGGGAACTGGATTCCAATCAAAATATTTATGTATAGAAAACTAGCTAAGAATTGATGAGGTAGTTAATGTAATGAGTTGAAAAATAGATTTTGAACTACTGTTCAAAAAATCCATTTGGATTTCCTAACTACAACATTATAGATAAAATACAGAGGAAGAAATATATCCTTAAATTAGTCAAAGTGTAAATAAACCCTCACTTCCATTTGGCTAAATCAGAGAAGAAAGCATCTTTGTTCTACTACATTTCAAATAGCATTCAAGAAGTTTGGAGCTGTATGTATATGAAAACCCCACTGTCTTCATCACTCTCAACATTGAAATCCATTATATTCACCAAAAAGAACTTGGCACTAAAATACCTGAAGATTAAAAGTATTTGGAGAGGTTTAAATCATCAACATTTACTGATACATACTTCAAGAGAAATCACCTAACATTTAGATCAGATACCTCCAATGCAATCTGAAAGAAAGCTATTAAAATTGTTCCTGCTCTCCTTTGTAAGTTTGCCAGCCTCACATGGTATGGCGCATCATGTTGGCATACAGCATGATGCTGCATAAACAACAAGACTGCATTGTACATCATCAGAAATATGTGAAAATTCATTTGGATCTGCCACCAACTATCAATTTCAACAAGGAATGTATCTGCTGCAGCTTAATTAGAAAGGATGAAAGCAGGGCATACAGGTCAGCCTGCCCAGTGGTCTGTCATAGACATTTTCTCTATAACATTCCACTTTCCACTTTAGTGTCATCAGCTGTATCTGATACAGCAGTAGTCACGGGTTACAGATGCAGAGTGACTTAAAAAAAGATTTTGTTTTTCAGGTCAGCTGGAGGAATATATTCATCTTTCCCATTACCCAGTGTCAGAGATGGGATTTTACTAAGTTCAGTGTGGTACCTCCTCATCCGGAGCAGTGCAAAAGAGACTAAACTCAAAATTCTGGGAAAAATTCTTCTTTGACACTGCAACTTGGTGTCATTCCACTTCGTACCTAAGATATGGTCTTTTGTGTTTGATTTTTGTATATTTCTGTGGGGTAAATAAATAAATAAATAAATAAATATATGCTTTGATACTGTTACACACACGCACGTGTATGTGTGTGTGTGTATATATATATGCACTTACATATACTGTTACATAAATATATATATTTATATACTGTTATACAGATCAGGATTATAACACTTTTCATTCAGAATCTTCTGTCATTAAAAAGAAAACATCTGTTCTCCTCTCCTTTCTTCATGCACTTATTTTTAAGTCTGCTTTTTAATTTTTTCATGTATTTCCAAAAAGGCAAGGAAAATAGATTTTAAAAAATATTTTAAAATTTTCTATGTCCTTTACTTCACACTGTTACTAGTGCAGCTGCATTTTACAAAGAAATTGCTTTATTACCAGCCCACCCAGATAGTTTGTGACCTGTTCTTTTACTAGGATAAAGGTGACTTTCATTTTCACGTTGACTTTCTTCTGTGCCCATTTGGAGGTTCATTCAGTGAAATAAAATTGCCATGTAATTATTTCTACTTAGAGAAATATGACAGCTAGAATTTTTATGTTAATTAATCTTTGTGTTTTTTTCATTATTGTGCGTCTGCCTATCATAAATTTCCTTGCAATCCAGTTTTAATGCATTCTATAAATTATTGTGGTTTCTTCCAGGCCCATCATGCCTTGCAAATAGTTGACTTTGCACAGATTTCTGTTGTTTGCTGTAGTACCACCATATGTGTAATTCAGCAGGAATGGTTTGCATCTCTGAAAATACACAATTAGGAAGGTTACTCATCAGAAATGAGCCCATGGTCAGAGCATAATCTTGTTACGAGTGTCTGTAAAAAAATTAAAATACATTTCAAAAAACTAAAAAGTAACGTCTAATTCAGGGTATACTGGACTGAAGGGAACAAAGAGGGCATTACGTTTCTTGTTTTGCTGCCTCAGTGAAATTAGGAAGCCACTGTTTCCTCACCTGCATGCCCAGTTAAGGGCCATCTGTTTCCTGTTTAAATGTAGTATCTCTTACATGGTTTTTCAAAAACCCCTCTTGCATTAATCAACACAATCCCAATAAACAGAAACACCAAATCTTGCTTATCTGTCTTACTCAAGAAAGCATTTTGGTGGTTGCATCTACCACAGTTTAGCTTTACTGCAATGCTTTTTTTATGCCAACATTCACTTTTGTTCTCTGCATTTTAAAAATTTCTCATCTAGTTCTAGGCTGATTTTGCTAGCTTTCTGCAACAGCCTGAACTCCTAAAATAATTATATGTTGATTTTGTTCACTAATGGTTTTAATCTGGGTCTGGTGTCGTGTTGGAGTTAAACATCTTCATGAATGTTATTATAAATTTAACACTGAGTTAAAGATAATAAGGTCAAATGTATCCTTGATACATTACCTTTGATGAAGGTAACAAATAATGAACATGGCCTGGTCTCCTTATTATCATGGTTTAGATTTACAGGAAATCATTCGTGGATGGATACTCCTGGTAGGAAGAATCAATGAGCCAAATTGGTTACTTGGATTGGGGTGAGATTTACACAAAGAAATAATACCTTTTATTATATCAAATAATTGCAGTATTATGATGCCACCACAATGAATGCAGACACTATAAATATCGAGTGGCATCTTTAAATAATAGTCTTTAATAAAGTACCATTAGCATTGATATCAGAATACTTCTGTCATTTAATTTTAAATAAAAATTAAGATTAATGAATATATGCAAAATAAGGAACAAAAGTAGCTTATAAAAATGACCGAGTGAAGTACTAAATTTCATAAATACATGCACATACACACAAAGAAAGGCTTTGAAGAACTTCGTTAAGGTTTTCAGAATCAGCCACTCAAATGCTAGAAAATATGGCATCATTGATCTAGCTCATTTTTTGCATTCATTCTGGTACAGCCCTGAACTGCATGGCTAACATCTAGCTGTGCACAAAGCCCTTCCTCATCCATTGTACCTGACGGACAGTCCCCACTTCATGAGCTTTTGTTCTGCATTTGTTGTCTCCTCATTGCGCAGTGTGTGCTGTGAGACTGTATTTATAACATGCTTTTCATACCTTCCCCAAAGGCAGTCAGTTATTTTTGGGTGCTCATTGGTAGCTGTAACAGCAGTGGTGAGAGCCATGCAACTGCTGCAGTGTCATAAGATGGAGACACAACACCTGCAAGTGCCTGCCATGCAGTGCATCTAAATGCTTGACCAATTCATTTTTCTCAAAAAGTCTCATCATGTGGGTAATTATGGTGCTGTTATTATTTACAAGCTAAAGATGAAACAAATTTTGATGAAAATAGAAAGCTTGCTGTAATTCTCACCCAAATATACCCAGGATCTGATTATTTTTAATCCTTAGGAGAACTCTGTGGCATCCCCGCACACATAAAAACCCCTCTTCCATTTGGTTAGACATAGTGGTTTACCATTTCCACAAGACAAACACCCCACTCTGAAGTTAGAGCATGGGAAATTAACTTGCTTACTGAAATATTGTGAAAAATCTGGTTTAAGTAATGATCCAGCATCACTCAATCCTGACATTTTGCTTTGGTCCAACCCTTTTCTCTGTTGTCTGAATCATAGAATCATAGAATGGTTTGCGTTGAAGGGACCTTAAAGATCACTTAGCTCCAACCCACCCTCCTTGGGCAGGGACACCTCCCACGAGGCCAGATTGCTCTAAATTCCATTCAGCCTGGCCTTGAATACTTCCAGGGCAGCCACAGCTTTTCTGGACAACCTGTTCCAGTGCCTCACCACCCTCACAGTAAAAAATTTCTTCCTGATTTCTAGTGTCATTTCACATCCATTCTGTACACAGATATCTGACCTTCCTTATCCCTGGTCTGATTGTGCCATTTTTTCGTTCTGGGGTCTGTGCTCAGTCCCTGACTCCTCTTGTTTCAACTGATCCCATGAAAGCTTTTCTGTAGCCACTTGTGGCCTCCCTGCCATGCTCCTTGAAGGCTTCATCCTACTGAGCAGCACTGTCGCTCTGCCTGTTTTTCAAGCCGGCTGGCCTTGGCACAGGCAACAGGGCTTTCTTTCAGTGAGTTCTTTTTCGCTCTGGCTGCTCCTGCGTGGCGATTGGCAGGAGGATCGTAAAAAGGGGGGACTCCAGAGACGCTGGGTCACACGAGTTTATTGGAACCCCGGCGTGGGGTCCTCACCTCGAGAGTCAGCGTGCCGAAGACCCCGGTTAACTCTCGGGTGAGACCTTATAACTGGGGGTGTTACACAGAAAGGGAACCAATAAGGTTTAACAGGGGGGTGGCTAATCTCATAAACAAACATGCAAAACAACCATACAATGAACATTAGAAGGTGACAATCAGGATTCTGTCCAATCACTCAATGCTTCTCTCAGAATCTTCCAGAAGTGGGGAGAGACCCCAAAAATGATAGCAACAGGTGGCTGTCTATGAAGTGATGGACAGTTAACTGTCTCTGGGGGGAAAACTTAGGGAGGATACAGAACCAATTACAGAATTGTTACTGGGGAAAAAGCAGGGATAAATCAAACATGGGTAACAAAAAGGGTACAGAGGACAAACCAATTTACAAAGAACATTAACTTATGAATTAAACTTAAAATTAAAAAATACACTCCCACACAGCAGTGCATACATGTCACAGCAAAAACTGGGACAAATTTTGTTAGAGAAGAATTGTTTTGTACAGTTCTGTTGCAGACCCGGAGCCAGCAAATTTACACCAGCAGCACATTTGTAGGAAGAGGACTTACTTCTACATCAGTCATGCCCTCCAATCCTGGTGACTGTAAGACTGCAGCTGGAGAGCAGGCCATGGGAGAAAATAAGACTAGCTTGTCTGTGTCCCCTCCTTGACCACCTACACTGGCATAAATTACCACTTAAGTGGTCTGACTTTCAACAGCAGATCCAGCTGAGATGACAGGCACCCTTATGCAGGCTGGCTTTATCTTGCTTGTGGCTGGATACAAAGGTCACTTAGTGCAAGCCATAGTCCATGTCTTAGTGCAAAGGAAAGGTGACACTATTCACAGCAATGATACCAGTATTTTTCAAAATGTGCGATACAGGACTCAATTACCCTTGCTGAAATTTTGTTGAAGAATCCAGCCTAGGTCAGACAGAAGGCATATAACATTATTTTATCCCAAACACATGAAATTTGGCTAAGCTGTAAGCCCTTGAAATCAGCATAATGTCTGGTTAATGGCAGGACATGTTTCCAGTCCCAATTATAATGTGCTGAAAAAAACAGCCTGAATGCCAAACTGAAGATATTAAAGCTGGGTCAGAAGAGCATGGCTCAGGACAAGGAAGTTATTTCAGCTTGTAAGTTAAATAAGTAAGGATAATAAACAGAGACTGGCACAAAGGGTTAAAGCTTATACAGCTGTTTCATCCTGAGTGTATTGAACAGATCTAATATTTGTAGTTGGCTTAAGTCACTTATATTTCTATAAAATAAGGTGATTTTACATGTTTATAGAAACAACAAAGAATGTAAATCAGGTTATGCAAAAGAAAAAACCCAATCCTAATGAACATTTATGAAAGGGAAAAGGATGCTGACAGAACCTGGGGCTCAAAGGGAACTTAAAGATCACAATGCCTCTTTTGGCACCTGAGTCCAACATATCAGTAGGTACGGCTGGTATCTAATGACACTGTATCACCTTGTCTAATCCTGTAGGTACCTCAGCTTCCCTGACACCTTGAGAAAGTAAGAAACTCCTAAATCCAGAGAGACCAAAGCACCTAGGCTCACTGTCTGTGTGTTAAATCATCACAGGTTAGTCTTCCTCTATTTATGCCACCAGGACTGGATCTATCAGGCTTGGGTAACACAGAAAAAGAGGACAGGAGAGCGGCTGCATACACATTTTTACCTGAGGAGTCTGTGGCTTTTCTATTAATTTGGATTGTGAAATGTCCAGTTTTAAATCTTTCCTTCCTGTTGGGCCCTTAGATCACATCTTTTGGTTCCCCAGAGAACACCCTTGGCTGTGAGGTGACCTGCAATGGAACCCCCCCCATCTATCATGTGAATCTATATGACATAATGCAATATGTATTTGGGTTTGTGAATGGATAAAGGTGAGAAAATGTGATTTTTTAGATACTTGAATGAGATGAATATAAAAAAAACCCTCTCCTTAAAAAGGTCATCATTCTGCTTTCATGAATGTGATTCTTCATATCCACCCCATCCTATTCATTGTATAGGGATCCCCTGAGAACTGACTGAATCAGGACTGGGAACTCCATTAGATGGCAGGATGCTTTAACATGACAAAGTTCAACACAGCAGAAAATAAATCTCTCTGTTCACTTCCCCCTTGAGATGACTTCCTTCCCTGTTTCCTGTAGCTGGATATGTGCTATGTGGGAGAGGGGGCAGGGTGACTACCTGGTGTAAATCCTTCTCTCCACCGGCTGATATCTTTAATTAAAATTAACCTTTCAATAGTATATCTGAATTGACATATTCCTGACTTCACACTACCTGTCTCTCTTCTAGTCTTCTGGTGACAGACTGGCAAAGCTGTAATGCATCATATTATCTAACACAGTAAATATGCAACCTTCTTCTTAGACAAGTCTTTCTCTGTGAGCCTCATATTAAGACCAAACCTGAAACCACAGATACTGGAAATTAAAACTGAAAAGTTTATTTAAGTAACATTCCAACAAACCTCTGCTTTTCTAGAAGAAACAGCTCAAACAATGTCTGCCTCTAAGGTGCTTCCTGTGCCACATTTTAGACCTGGAGCAGCCTCCCTTCTCATGCAGGCAAAGGACACTAACTATTTGCATTTATATTCCTTCTAAAGAGTCAGGGGAAGGCTGCTAACATGCCCCAGAGCAGGATCACTCATCTTGCAGTTTCACCTTATGGTTCTTCCCTTGAAATCAAGTTAACAAATTCAGGGTTAATCAAAAGGGTATAGGAAAAGAGGTAAGCTCCAGTGCAAACTCTCATTGCTTTCATGTACATGGTGTTTCTCGTCCAACTCTAGCTTACACAACAGAATGTGTAACACAGTAGTTCCTGGGTTTTCACTTTCATAATTTCACAGTGGCCAAAGCACTGAAAAAACATCCATCAGCCAAACATTAGCTGCTTTGTTCTTTCATCCCTTCTTTCTCTTTTTGACCTTCTCTTACTCATTTCCAGTTCTTTGTCCCTTTTTCCAGTATTACAGTACCTTTCCCTTCTTAGTAAACCTCAGTTCTACTTCCAGTCACTGTGGAAATTGTTTAGGTTTTCCTTCTTCTTTTGCCATTTCTATTTTTCTCTTTATAGCATGATCTCTCTTCCTTTTGCTGACCCATTTATTTCTCTGGTCAACCAACTGTGTTACTACTTTCTCTCTGTAGAGATTCCATTATAATTTTTCTTTTTTCTGCCTTACATCCTTCCCTCATTTTTTTCTTCTTTCTCTTCAGAAGCATTTTCTTTGTCTTAATACTCTCCCAGAATATTTCTTCTCTGACATTAATAGAGAAAGTTTTATTCATTGTCTTGCTTTCCCACAGGCTCAGTTCTCTCTCATCTCTCCTTTTTTGACTAAGTACTTAGAAGCCACAAATATCCAAGTAGGAACTGGAGTAACTTAGTTTGACCAAATACTGTTGATCAGGGTGATCATAGGTGAGATAAATGAAGAGTACATCTGGACTGACCAGGAGCATACAGTTTTCTAACACAGAAGTGCCCAAGAATAAAAGAAGCTCACCAGTTCTGAGCATCACAGGAGTTCTCAAGTTCTGTCAAGAGCTTAAAGGGGCAGATTGAGGAACGGTGTAGAGATGTATGTGGAAAAGGCAGAGAAGATGAACTAGGGGAATATTAATTTTATATTATGTTGCTTTATGCCTTTCAGGTCATTAACATTTAGGGTCTGCCAATGCAGCTTGAGAGAGACATTTATATTTATTGCTTGAAACTTCTCAAAATCGTGTTATGAAGAGCATTTTTGGCTCTGTCAGGGTTATTTCTAACATGGGAGAAAAGTTAATTTCTTCCCAGAACCAAGTTATTATCATAATTTGCTAGCATATGTCTATCATAACTGTTTTTTCTTGGAATACTTCCAGCAGGTAATTTTGGGAGACCATTTAAGACAGCCCTTTCTCTCTACTGCATAATGGGAACATGGAGATTTTGATTACTATTACCCCCTTTTTAACTTTTCCACTGTTATTTTAAAAAGCAAGGTTTGGGTTTTTCATTCTTCCAATTCAGTTTTCAGAGTGCAAAATGAAGGTCTGGCACTCCAGGGTGTATGTTAGCTACAGGATAATGTCTGTGGCAGAGAAGTATACAAGGCAAGAAATGGCTTTTGTGGGTGATTAAATACTGAAGTGAAGCTGAGGTGTTTGATAACCACAGAAGCTATTTATTGTGTGTATACTCCAGTGCCATGAACATTATTCCTATTATACAACAAGACAAAAGAAGATTCAACAAACCATAACGAGAGAAGGATGAAGGGGGTTTTTGGTTGTTGCTTTTTTGTTTGATGGAAGTTTGAAAGTTCTAATTAATTCTGTGCTTTCCCTAACATTTCCTTTCACGTCAAGGAGTGGCAGGGGAGGGGATTAAGGCCAAAAGACAGAGATTGGCCTGCAAATGGTAGTAGTGGGGACTGAACTCTGAATAAATATTGTGAGTTATCATATGTTATCATCAAACAGCAGTGCTCACTGTTTTGCTGGGACTCCAAGAAAGACCATGCTAATAGTATTCATAAAACCCACTTCTTTATGTTGTGACAAATAAGCTTAGGAAAAGAATCAAGTATTATCAAGTATAAAAAACCCCAACAATATGATATATTAAGAAGATAGTGGTAATATGCATCTTCTACATGTTCTATTAGTTCTCACAGTAGCAGTGAGAGTTCAGGAAATACTGTGAGACCAGGCTCAAAAACACTATTTACATTCTAGGCGGCAATTCTGTTTGCCTGTTCCCTGTTTATTTCCTGCTCTTTCTGTCTAGTATTTTGGCTATTTGGGATGGCTGTCAGTGATCTCACCAAGACTATTCTCAGAAGGAACTGAAGAATTCAATGAGCTTTGAATTAAAAAAAAAAAAATCATATGGGAAAATATACCTGTCTCATTGTCATTACTTAAGAGGTGTCGCTTCCTCCTTAAATCTCTTTAGTTGTTAAGGAGAGCAGAAACAAAATGGTGTAGCTAAAATGACCAACTAGCCCTTGGAAACCTTGAGCAGAGGAAATCAGTCACAGCCAACCCCACCACTGGTCTTTGTTTGTAAATCTTGCTCATTAAACAATTATGAGCAGACAATGTATTTGTGAAGTGTGAACTGTGTTTGCAAATGGCTTGCCCTAGATAGACAAAGCCTTCTTTGTCAAATCATGAGAAATAATCAAACCTTCTGTAGTCACAAGAACCCTGTGAGTAGCAGCTATTTTTACACCACTTCAGAGGTGGGGAATTCAGAGAGAAAAATGTTTTGCACCAATAGCAAAATTTGAATTAACTTAAAGCAGTGTTAATCATGCTATGATTTTCTTTGCACATCTCCTTACAGGAAATAATACAAATTCCACAGGAATGTTTGTTACTTTAATGAATTAACATTAAATGACTTTTAAGGTTGACAACAGCTGCTGTCTGCCCATAGACATTCCTTCAGACCAGGTTGTTTCTAAAAGATATTTTTAGTCATTAAAATATTATCTGAGCATATTGTTGAGTACTTGCAGCTTTGAAAAGTGCTGGACTGTCATCACAAGCTCACCTAGCAAGGGAGATTAAGGAGGCTTGCACCTGCCAACCACAACACAGCAGCAGCACATGGTCCTGCTGCCCCCTCTGAGGTTCTTCCCTGCCTCTGCTGCACTGGATGATGATGAAGGCAGGTTCCATAGTCCTCCATACCGTCCTGCTCATGCCCAGGAAATATTTCCTCAGTATCAATATGTTAGCTGTTGCCAACCAATTTTCCTCTCTTTTAACTAATCACCATATGTGGCTTAACAGATCAGTGTCTTCTGCTGTGAGACTCAATACCTTACCCAGCATATCTTATTTGGATGATTGATTATTTTAAGTACCCTTGAAATGCATGCCAGTTTTGTTCAAAAAGAAGGTAGTATTTTCTTATTGTTGCTTGTGTCCATGTTTTATATTATTTACAACATCTGAACATTTATATCTGTTGTTGAATTGTATATTAAAAAAAATTAAAATGCACAAATGGAAATTTATTTCAATGCCTAATATAGCCACACAAAACAACAGTATGGACTCAATGATTCTTGCTGGTTTTTTTTCAGGTACAAATTTCCATATGAATTATGGGATAATATTTCTGCTCCGGAGTGGAATGTGAGTACAGCTTTCTTTGTGATATTCAGTGTTAATGTGCATATTTAAATGACAAATAAAGTTCTACTTATTCTAAATTACCTTGAATGACTATAGGATATGAAAACGTACTGTTACATTCAGATGTATCATTTAGAAGAGGGTTTTCATTCTCCTATGATGTGACCTAATTTCAAAAAAATTGAGGCTGGGAGTTGTGCTGTCTTTGTTTTACACAGCAGATGTTAATGCCATTATCTACTTAATTTGAAAGCTGCACTGATTTCCACTGTTTCTTCCTTTGAGTGTCATTGCTGTATAAAAAAATACTACCAAGTATAGCAAAGGTCATTTACAGTTACACCCAAAATGCTGGCCTGACCTTACAAGTAATAACCTCATTTTTTAAAAATCATATGAATGTGGATGGCTGTAATGTGACTATTGCATAAGGCTAGGTGGCATAATAAAATAACAGAACTGGTATTGTCATCAGAAAAAAAAACATCATTAGAAGATTCCTCATGGCCTTACTGTCCCCTGGGTTATGCACATTCTTGAAGGCAAACTGACATGGGGAAACTAGCACTGGCCCATATTTTTGCATACTATTTTATTTCAGTAGTTTTAAGATCAGACCTGCTCAGCTTACAGATCTACTTCAGAATAAACTATGCTTGCCTCAGGTTTTAGAGATTTAACAATATTGTGGTCTGTGATCCAACAGTATCTCCTTTCCAAACTTAAAATATCTTTGCTGACACTACTTGATTCTCAGCATTTTTAATCCCATAAAACTCCTCAAACTCTACTTGCATCCTTTTTTGAATGCAATGTATTGCAAAATATGTTAATGCTTATTTTTTATATCTCATTTTAACAGCCTAAAAATTCAGTTGCCTATTAAATGAATTGCAAAATCATACTCCTTTGGCTTGTTGTCTTACCAAGCGTCAGAACCATCTTTATCAGTACTAAGTTAAAGAATCTGTAAAAAAAAATGGGATATGAACAGAATTGGTATTGATAATTCAGTGAGTGACATTCTCTCCTCTAAGTGCTACATATTCACTAAAGCACAATGCTAATGGAGGGATGAGCTTTCAGTTAAACAATTCTTAGGTATATGATTTTGAATAATTTCCCTATACTTGTGTTGGTAGAAACTCCTCTAAACTACTACACAGAAGTAGCATAACTGTATCAACAAGAAAAATACATGACAGATCATTAAGCAGGTACAATAGACAGTGCAAATAGTAATTTGGAGAACCAATAAAAACTCTTTCGGCAACATGATCTTGAAGACATTGGTTACTGGATGAACTTATGGGCTGTTGCAGGTGGATGTTGAAAAATTTGTACTCTGTAATATAGGCCCTGCAGATATATTATGGACCCTATTATAATGGGTCCTGTAGAGAGACCTTGACAAATCAGATGGATGGGCGATCACCAGCTGTATGAAGTGTCACAAGTACGGGTGATGGATTCTGCAGCTGGAATGGGGCAACTCTGGATGTATGGGCAGACTGGGCAATGAGGTTGGAGAGCAGCATTGTGGAAAGGAACTTGGGGACCCTGGTCAATGGAAAATGGAGTTTGTGTCAGCAGTGCCCTGGCAGTCAGGAGGGCCAACCCTGTCCTGGGGGACATCAGGCCCAGCATCACCAGCCAGACAAGGGAGGGGATTGTCCTGTTCTGCTCTGCACTGTGGCAACCTCACCTCCAGTGCTGGGGGCAGTTTTGGATGCCACAATATAAGAAGAATATTAAGCAAATAGAGAGCGTCCAAAGGAGGGCAACAAAGGCAATGAAGATACAAGGTGTGACTGATGTCATCTGGTTTATTCAGCCTGGAGAAGATTCTCAGTCCAGAGATTCCTCATGAGCAAGAGATTTGCAAGCAGGGACTGATCTTTCTTTTCAGTGATGGGACCCAAGGGAACGGCTGGAAGTTGTGTCAGGGGAGCTTTATGTTGGATATCAGAAAGAGGTTCTTCACCCAGAGGGTGGTTGAGCACTGGAACAGCTCCCCAGGGAAGTGATCAGAGCACCAGCCTGACAGAGTTCAAGAAGTGTTTGGACAATGCTCTCAGACACATGGTGTGATTCTTGGAGATGGTCCTGTGCAGGGCCATGAGCCGGACTTCGATGATCCCATGGATGCCTTCCAGCTCAGGATATCTCATGAATATTTTGTGACAGAATCACTATGCAACGTAGCTAAAAGCTTACAAATACTGGAAATACTATCATGTCTGCTAGAGATTATCTGAAATTATTTTTGCCATGTAAACAGAATTCACAGTGATGTCAGAGCTGAAAGAAAAAGTCTGTTGTTAATTGAAGTAATTTCTAATCATGTGTTGGGATTTCCTGTAATTGTTTACACTCTAACTTGAAAGTTGCATAAATGCCAGCTAAATTTAAATAGACGTGCAAGGTGGCATTAGGAGAGGAGGAGATTATGTGCTGCTTTAATATACTTGGATTATATGATAAATAAAGGTAAAGAAAGTCAGCTTGTTTTCTCTGAGCTGAAAACTGCATAACTCTACAGCAAACCACATCCCTTCATTTCTCATTTCCATTTATCATCATATTACTCAATGCCCCTACAACAATGCTTTGTTATGCCAAAATTTTTAGTGTAATGAAGATCAAAATCTACGTCTGTGAATTTTTTTTCTATACATGTTCTTAGTTTTGGGATACATATAAGAAACCAAATATGGAAAATGCCTTCCAAGAATATAGCTATCATTAAAAAAACCCAAAATAATCAAAGAATTTAGTAGGTACTTAAGCCATGCAGTCAAGATTGCTCTTAAGATCATTCCAAACATTTGAAAATGTTATGAGAAAACATTTTCATTTTAAGGAGAAATATTTTTATTCTTTTTTTTTTTGGGAAAATCTTACAGCAGTCTTTAAAACATGGTCTTGAGAGAAACTTTTCTAGGAAGAGCAAACCTTAGAGCATCTTTACTGAACAGAAAATAGCACAGTTCATCTCTCAGCTGTTCAGTGACATTCCTGAATCCAGACATTTTGGCAACCACACAGTATGCAAACAAACAGAAACTTTGTAAACACATGATTAGGCAGGACCCTTCTGCAGGATCCCATATTTAGGATGGTCATAAGATACTCAAACAAAGAATTAATGCATTTGTATATACAATCCCCTTAGAGACAGATTATGAAATTTTCACAGATAAACCCTCCAAAAAGGATTCATCACGAAACACTATCCATAGCATTAGAAATATGTACCAAACCCATTCTTAGCAAACATTTCAATATATCGTTTTCCAACAGAGCCACCCTTACGCTCCATAATATGTCTACTCTTTCAGACAATAGACTTCCCTCCATCTTACAGATGAAAATTAAAAAAAGGTAAAAGACATCCTAGTGGTGTTGTCTCTATATTAGCACACTGCCTTTGTCAATTTAAAGACTAGAAATTTAAAGTATGCAGAAAAGACCTGTAATCAGAAAAAAACCCATAGAGAATGGGGCCAGAATTTTGAATGCAATTTAGAAAAGTCATATATTCATTTAAATTAAATACTTAATTGTTTCTTAAATCTATTTTGCTATAAAGTAGGCTTTTGTTTCAAATTTAAATCAAATTTAATATCAGTATGAAATGTACACGATTGAAACTGTGTCATAACAAAATACTCCAAGAGTAAGCTAAAGAAAAAATTAATTACACCTGAAAATAACATAAAAATGGTTGAAGTAAGAAAAAATTCTTCAGGTGTACTGAAGTGAATTTTTAGTTTTAATTACAGCCAAAGCTAAAAGAAAGATCACTAACTTGTAAGGTTCTGTAGAAAAGGAAAAATTGCAAAAATATGATGACTATTTTGTTAACAGAAGGGTTAATTTTATTATAAAAGAGAAATTAAATAACACCTAACTAAATCACTATATTGTTTAAAAAAATGTGTTAAACTATCCTTTTATGCTACACATAAAATTTTACTGGACATAGGATTTTTTTCCCCTCATGACAGTACAAAGTAACAGTTGTTCAGGCAAGCCATACTCAAGGATCCATATGAAGCAAATAATAAAAGCCCGAGTCCTTTGTGATGAGACATCCCTTATTGTTGATGTAATTATACAAAAATAATTACAAGAAGAAAAGAAACATCATATTGCTTGATACCATGTACCAATCTGTGGAATTATGGAACAGCAGAAGCTTCTCCCAGTCAAGTCTTCATATGTCACTTGCTTTGTTCAAATGTTCAGTGTGCCTAGCATTTACTTCAATTACATCAAGAATTGTTACATGCTTGGCAATATCATGTAGAGCTCAGTAAACAAATGTTACTTACTCTGAAGACAAAATATGTTTGGGGTCACTTAATTCATATTCAGATAACTTGAAAGAGAATTGTAGTGGGACAGTTCTGGAAGAAGTAGCCTGGATCACTTACTCCAGTTCACTACAATCATAGATTATATCATTGTATTTATTTTATTTCAGCCTTTACCAAATTCATTGCATTAACAGATATAACATAAAGGATCACATTTATCATACATTGTCAGGGTCAATAAAGTAAATTTATGTAAAATTTCTGTAATATGCTCATGGGGAGAAAAACAAATGGCTGTTGTTGAAGTTCCAGGCAGAAGCAAATTTAAATAATATTCAGTGTTCGCAGAGGTAGGAATGATAGCATATGTTCAAGAGAAAAGAAGGAAAACCACTTCTGTTGCTTTTTTTACCCAATCCATTAAGAGAGGTGCTGAAATAATATAGGCTAGATCTGTTTGGAGTGTAAAGTCAATGACAGAGGCAAATTCAGTTTTAATGTTATCCTATATATTTTTTGAAAAGAAACTTTAAATGATTGAGGCATAAGAGGAAGAAATTTCTGAGGTCTTTCCAGCCAGTGCACTTCTCAGAAAGCTTTTTTCCTTGTCTTTCTCTTATGGTCATGCTTCAGGTATTTCTATAGGTGTCATTGCTCGCAGCAGCAGCTCCCCAAGGCTTTGGTGCCCCCCTCCCAGGCCCAGAGACATCTGTGTTTGCCCACATCCTCCAAGTACATCACTCACTTCCTTCTGGTGGTGTCAGTGACCCATGGGTTTGACAATGGTCTATTTGTTGTTCTTAAGAAGGGCTCAGGAGACCAACTGACCCAGCTTAATTAGTTTATTGATTAGTACCATAAAGTCCATAACCAATTAGTGAGAGTAAAGTTATTAATGTCCAGTTCTGCAATAGTTTACTGTGGGGATGCAGCCATGCAGCAGAACAAAGCAAACACAAGATACAGCTCATCATAGCCCCATGTATATCTCCCTTCTTCCCCAGATCACATAAGAAAAACCTTCTGGCCCCATTTTCCCTAACACAGAGAGAATAGCATAGTATTCTGGGATTATTCTGTTTTGCTACTATTACAAAAGGAACAACTGACCCTTGTAGCCCCTTGTAGAGAGATTATAGCACTTTAACTGTTAAAAAAAAAAAAAAGACTGCTGTAGAATGGAGTGTAGCATGAATGCAAAACATTTTGAGGATGTAAAACTGAGCAACAAGACTATGGATAACAGGGCAATAGATCCTATTCAATATCTTTCTGAATGAGATTTAATTATATATATCATAGAAATAGGTTTTCTATACTGTGAAATTCATAGTCATATGCTAATGCTTTTGTGGGAAATTAAGCATGGTGTTTTACAATAGTAGTTAAAATTAGAGAAGGAATTACAGAATACAGCCAGGATGCAGTGATCATTTGTGCACAGAATTTGTGCTCTGGTTACAAGCAGGTTGTTCTTTCCCTAATACAGGGGAAAAAGCCCTATGCTGTAAATGTTATATTATTATATGTTTTGAGGTGTTGTGTTCTGGCCATTAGGCACATCTTCATAAAGGAAATCTTTTATTCCTTTAATATGGTTGCAAATAGGTGGAGGTGTCAACATGTACAATTAAAGGACTGTGTTAAACAGGATGAACTAACATGATTCTTTCTAACAAAACCCAACAGGAGCAAGAGAAACTCATCTGCATTGGAATATGATTGATTATGATCAGAATCTGTAAGGCACATCATTAAATTCAGTCCTCAGTTTACAATGGTAAAGAGATTTCTTGTTCTGTTTCCAGGAGCCAGCTTATTCTGTCTCCTTATTACAGTTTTTCTCTCAAAACTTTTTTGATCATTACGTTTTATAAGGATTACACTGTGACATTCAGTTTAGGGAAATACAACAATTTCTTTCTATTCCAGCTTTGTAACTGTATTGAGATTTGATTATGAATGTTTTGATAGTAGTATCATATTTTACAGCATACCTCATTGTTCTTAAGAGGTAAGCAAATCTAAAGTAGCATTATATTAGCAAGGACTTTGTTCCCACCCAGAGACAGAAGGGGTACTGCATTTGAAAGGGCTTTAGCAACTCTTTTGGAGCTGAAAACAGATACATTGAAATTAGCTTGTTGAAAATAAGTTAATTATCCAGTTTCATTGAAGAGAATTGATTCACAGAGGAAAGGCAGTGTGGGGGGTTCATTACTGCAGTATTTCTTGCATGAGTTCATTGATGCCCTGCACTCATGTCATGAGTTGAAGTCTCAGCCTGAGACTCTAATTCATGATGGTACTGCAGTGCAGCTCATTTCTGAATGTGTGTTATAGTGCTGTGCTAATGGTTCATGCTTTCTCATGATAGAGCAGCTGTGCTCCAGAGAAGGGTTTAAAAACATGACCATAAGTGGCCCATATCATTCCTAGCTTGGATTATTCACTGACATACAAAGAACATGAAAAAGCTGGTACATTTTGCTGTATGTTTCCAGAAAATGGGTTTGCATCTTGTGCAAAACCCGAGGAATCATTAAACAGAGAAGGATGAAATAGTAAACTCTGATAAAGGAAAAAATAGCAAAAAAAAATTGTGGAAATCAGATGTTTGACCCTTTGCAAACAGAGGAGAACAATTTGTCAGGGGAACCAATGCTCTCTTCAGTCCATGAAATTGCTTGTTGGAATGGAAATTTATTATAAAACTGGTAGAACTGCTTTTTTCCCCTTTTTTTCTGAGGTCTTCCTAGAAATTTGCAGGTGATGAGAGAAGCCTTCATTCTAATAAAAGAATAGGCCAGCTTACTGATTGGAGAAAATTACATGAAGTTTTTTAATCAAAGTCTCTGTGGTCTGCTGTCTGATTTTCTAGGCCAGATGTCAAATGTTTTTCACTGATGTCGATGTTGAAGTAATCACTAAGCCAATTCCAAGAATGAGTAAGTGAGACTGTAATAACATTTCATTTCAGTATTACATAAGCTTTTTTTCCCAGCTATGAACAAAGTAACAGGACCCCTCTGATTCAATATAATTACACAAACTATTACTTCGAAATTTGTGAGACAGTTTTATGTGTGGGCAATTGCTCTATACATATATATGGGAGGATTCTGTACAAAATGCAAAAACACATTTACAAAGTTTTATATTTTTAAACATTTACATTTAATTTAAAACATAATTACATTCTTCATATTTAATCTATTTTATTAAGTTTATCTTTGCTGCTACAGTATTAACCAGTAATTTGAAAGGCAAGAATTTTCTAGAAAAAAGACTTTGCAAACTGAAAATAGGGAGAGAAAAAACTAGCTGGCTCAACAGATGATGTACCTTAGTGAGTGAATCTCAGCTGAATATTGTGGGACTGTGGCATCAGATTAAATATTGTACAGTTTTTATGTGAAATATAGTCAAAGTTACTCATAGTGATGTAGAGAATTAGTCTAGTAGAACTAACTCAAAACTTAAGGAATACATTGTCTATAGCTCTTTCAAGAAGAAAGTGGTGATATAATGAAACGAATGTCAGAGATAAGTAGAGAAAAAAAAAAGCAAATCTAACTAATATGAAACTATATACAATGCTGAGTAATATTGCCTTATGGGCAAATTAATTAATTAATGGGTATATTTATATGGGTAATTATTAATACAAAGCTACTCAGGTGGTACACTGACCCTTAGTAGAAACTAAGAAAATGTTAACATTGCCTCTTCCACCACAATTCATGTCTTTATTGGAAAGATATTTTGATTACATATCTTCTGCTTTATCTACTGCATACTTGGTGAGCAGCTATCCAATTTGCTGTTCGTTAATTGGTGAAGAGCTGCCTTGTTTCATCTTCTTTCATGAGCTTTGCTATGGTGCTTGGTACTACAGTTCCATAAGCAGTGACAACATCATGAGGTTTTCAGATTGCTTTTCTGAGAAGGAGCATTATTTATGCTCATTTTGCAGAGGGGGAATATTTGCAGAAGGCATGAAAGATTGACACAAATATGTGTTACTGCTTTCTGGTACCCATCCAGGATTTTTTTTTAGAATCCTTCACCTCAGAGCACACTTTTTTCAAAGATCATCTTGGTCTCTACATGCAGTTGGGATGTTATTTGCCATGTCTGTGATTTCAGCTCATGCCTCCTGTATATAAAACATGTATACACACAGAGTATGTGTAGAGCCCAAAGTCTCATGGGACAGACAGAGTCCAGCTCCTCTTGCTGGGCACATAGGGCAGACAGGACTCCGAAACCTGCAGCCCAGGCATCCCTGCTGGCTCCAGCTGTAAAACTGCCTCTCTCAAGGGCCTGTGATCTGATCCAAATTAACTTGGCAATTAATTTAGGCAAGACAGAAAGACCCATTTGAGGAATGAGGGCACCAGATCTTTTAAGGAAAGGTCACTAGAACAATTTAATGGGGCTTGGGAGCCCTTGAAGAGATACCTTTTCTGTATGTTTTCTGATGTGCTTTTTCTGAAATACGTTGGAATCCCTTTCAGCTCATACTTCCTAATTTTATTCAGTCTGAGAGCGCCACACAACAGGAAAACTCACATTTCAAAACCCAAGTTTAAAGGCCGAGAAATATGTCAGAAAGTGAAAACAGAACGTTAAAACGGGAAGCATCATACAAGATTCAAAACAAGAAGTACTACCAGTCCTATCCCCAGAAAGAGGCAGAATATAAACAAGTTGGAGAAATATTGCAACAGCATAAACCCTTTAAAAATATAAGAGCTTTTAGCTTAGTCACAGTGATCCCCAGGGACAATTATCTGTCCTGCAATCCTGACTTAGTCTACCAAGTACCTCAGAGGACAGTGAATGCAAGATTGAATATATAGTGAATAAGTAGATCAGTTAGAAAAGTTAACACTTCATTCATAAGCTGACATGATCTTCTACTATAGACCTATGCCATAATATAAATTTTCCCATAAAGTGAGTGGATTTGAGATTAAGACACAGGCTGAGAGCTCCAGCATTCAGTGATACCTTTCTGCTTTACCAAGCAAAACCATTTTCATGTGCTACCTGTACAGCAAGGACCAAAATATCTGCAGTGATTGAGATAGTCCACTGCCACTTTGATAGTGTAATGCTGAATTAAATGAAAAACTTGGAGACACACATGACTAGATACTATTGCACAAAACAACAGTTCTCCAGAACTGCCTTGTGCAAAAAATTTCCATGTGCAGAGCAGTCTCTACACTCTCAAGTGTTGGTATGCAGACATCATAAACGTTTGCTTACAGCTTGGGCCCTAAATGAGAATTATAATAATCAAGACTACTCTTTCAAATTGGAAAAAAAAGGAAAAATTAGTATCACAGCTAAAACTGTTGAGGATAATAATGTTTTATTGCAGGATATGGGTCTGATTCCATTTATGTGTACTTCATGACAAAGAACCTGTTCCCTTTAAGGTTAATAAAAAGTGGCTCATTGAACTGTCTAGCATTGTCAAAGAGAAGCTCTCTATGAAAGACATCTTGAAAATCATATCTAGTATAACTGCCTAGACCATGTTAAAAATTCCTTTCAATAAATAATGAATATTTTTCATTATTTATCAATTTTTCAATATTTTTGCCTCTCCACTTGCTTGTTGAAAACATCTTATTTTCTTTTAATCTGTGTTTGAAATTGTTCACTCAATTTTTTGTGAATTTTTGTTTCTCCATAATTTCTTATTTCAGTTGTTTTCTTAGCTACAATGGGTCACTGGAGACTCATATAATTGTTTCTTACTCTCTAGTTGGATGTGTGAAATTGTAGATACAGAGCCTCTCTGATGTGAAAGCTCCTGGAAAATAAACACCTGCAATTGTTGAGCATGCAACATTAAAATATGTTTTATGAGATGTTCATGGCAATAAAAAGACACTTCCAGAAAGTATACAGGAAGAAAAACCCTGGTATGAAAACATCCCCAAATCATTTTTTATTTTGTGTAAGTATTTATGGAAATAGTATTTGCTGTAGTGGGCTAGAACTTACACAAACAATATTTTTCAAACTCTTCAGGGAACCAGAGGAATAACACATAAGTAAATCATTCAAAAGATGTATTCTTGTTAAAATATTACCATTTCAATATTTTGAAGACACGAATTAGTCAAAACCTGATTATCATGACACAATCAAACATGTCAAAGCCCACACTGGTGAATGCAGACTGAACATTTAAAATAGCACCAATAAAAAGGTAGGCATATTCTTGTATTTAACATCCCCAAAATATGGCTTTCAGAGTCTTACATTCACTTTGTAAGCAGAACATTTTGCCTGATTCTTGGTAATAAAGACTGTAAATACTATTCCAAATACATTCTTAATAAGGCTTCCCATAGCCAGAAAAATAAAGCTAGTCTTGGGAGGTCAGGAAAAGGAGGAAGATGACAGAACATGTAGCTCATGCTCTGTGTACTGGCTCTGACCACTGAGATGCTTCTTCCATCTGCCCTGCTTTCTTCTTTCTCCTGTGTCTAGCTGTAACATAAACAGCAGGACCCTGGCTCTTCTGAGTGTGGACTGTGGCAATTTTCCCAAATGAGGCTGCAGATCTTCCCAGCATCCTGTGAACTGTGCAACAGCATGAGTTTAGTAACTACTGCTGGAAGATGGAAAAGTAAAAACCTTACTGAAGGAAGCTGAGACTGAAGAGAAGAAGTTTCCATATGGAAAGCTCAGGGAAAACGAACCTCAGCCCATTACAGTATGAGGATGGTCACCTCACACACAGGAAGACCTGAGACAAAGGTGTTTAACACATTCTCTGCCTCTGTTTTCAGCATGGACAAATGGATCAAGGAGGTCTCAAGTGCCCTGAGCTGGAGGACCATGTCTGCAAAAATGATCAACTCCCAGTCTACCTGAAATTGTGCAGGATCTGCTGCTCCAGCTGGGTCTCTACAAATGTATAGAGCCTCTTGGGATTCATCCAGGAATCCCAAGCTGATGTCATCACAAAATCAAATTCCTCCAGATAAACTGGAAACCTCATGAATCACTGGTCCACTGCCCATTTTGAGAAGGATACAGGGCTGTCTGAGGGGGCTTAGATGAAAAACATGGATGTTTCTAAGTATCAAGACTTTTGTGAGTGGGAAAACTGTGTTCAGCCCAAAGGCTGCAAGAATGTGGCTGGGACAAAGAAATTTGTTTTAAAAACAGATGTGTTTTTTGAGAGATAGAACAAAAAGCTTGGTCTCAATGAGATATAAAAGCAAGACAACAGTGGAAAAAATAGACGACAATCATCAAGGTGTTGGAACAAAGGAAGACAATGGTTTCTTGTTGCATTTTATAGCAACCAATCTTAGGGACAGTCAAAATGGTAGATGCACACTTGTAAAGGTATATTCTATATATTGAAGCTATAAGTGTGAATTGCAGGCAGTTTTAGCCAAGAGGAGGGCTAAAGGAAAAATATCATTCTCCAACAGAAACATATAAAAACTAACATTTTGAAAGGAGAATGCTAACAAATCCTTTTTAATGAAATAAGATGAATAAAATGAGGTGTTAGCTTTTGGAAAGTTAGGAACAGTCTCACCCTGTACTTTTCATTGAGCAATGATATCTGTTTGCTGAACTGATCCACACACAGCATTGAGCCTTACTATTTCCTTTTATTCAGACTGATGATTTTGCTAATGTATTTTCCCTTGGGTGTATCTTCCAAAGTGACTCCTCCCTAACTCCTGATATACAGGCCTTTCTATTGACAGTAAATGAGGTCATGACGTACCATCTTGGGTGACTGGACAACACATTCTTACTGGGACTGCCACAATGCTGTGCTACTGTCACCCTTCAGACCACTCTTGGTGACATGTTTAACCATGTCTGTATCCAGAGGCACAGCTGTCAGTTGATTACTGCTGTTTTTGTGAGCTCTTTATGTGTCATTGTGTTTCAAGCAGGCTCATTTCACAGAGCATGCATCCCATCAGAAAGGCACCTTTACTTACACTAGCTGCAAAACTCATTTTACACAGCCTGTTTTAGTCCATCACAGCATTATTGTGTACTTTGCATTAAGTAAAGCACATGCTATTCTGATTTCTTTGAAGATGTTGTGAAAGGTGGGCTAGCAGTGCAATCCTGATCATGGTCCCACCTTTTCCTCAGTCTGAGTAATCAAAGCAATTCCACTAATCCCTTCACAGAGATGAGAGCGGCTTAGTTGTGTTCACGACAATGGCTTGCTGTTTTTCAACTGGGGCTTTATTTATAAAATGGTGTCTGAGGCAAAAGGACACTTTGAGGGTGCAGCCTTAAATATTTGGCACCTCAGTGGATTTAATATCTCTGCACTGTCCTGCAATATTTCATTAAGAGCTGCATCTTTTTGGTCATATTTAAAAGCCACAAAGACTCTGTAGGTTTTTCAGTGGAATTCAGTGCCTTATGATTTCAGGCAAAAACTGATTTAGGATTTGGGTTTTCTTATGGACATTTTCAGGAATGACTGAAAAGACTGCTGCAAATGACAAACATCTTGTTATTAGGAATGTTCCAGGGGAGATGATATACTTCTATGAATTCTTCTTGACTCCTGGGATAAATTATAGTCTTCCAACACAAGTCTTGGTTAATGGCATGTTGACCATGAGTCAGCAGTGCCCTTGCATCCAGGAGGGCCAACTCTGTCCTGGGGGACATCAGGCCCAGCATGGCCAGCTGGGCAAGAGAGGGGATTGTCCTGCTCTGCTCTGCACTGGGGCAGCCTCACCTCTAGTGCTAGGGGCAGTTTTGGGTGCCACAATAAAATAAAGCATTAAATTATTATAGAGTGTCCAAGGGAGGGCAACAAAGGTGGAGAAGGGCTTTTAGGGGAAGCCATATGAGGAGTGGCTGAGGTCACTTGGTCTGTTCAGTCTGGAGAGGAGGAGACTGAGGGGAGACCTCATCACAGTCTACAAATTCCTCATGAGGGGCAGAGGAGGGGCAGACACTGATCTCAGCTTTGTGGTGACCAGTGACAGAACCTGAGACAATGGCCTGAAACAGTGTCAGGAGAGGTTTAGGCTGAATAGTAGATAAAGGCTCTTCCTCCAAAGTGTGGTTGGGCACTGGAACAGCTCCCCAGGGAATTGGTCACAGCACCAAGCCTGACAGAGTTCAAAAACCTTTGGGAAATAGACTCAGGCAGGTGGCGTGACTCTTGGACATAATCCTGTGCAAGGCCAGGAGTTAGACTTGATAATCCTTGTGGGTCCCCTCCTACTCAACGTGTTTTGTGATTCTGTGATTTTAAACCTGAGCTGATATCGCTGTAAAATTCTACCAGTATATTAAAAATTAATTACTTCTTCAAACCATCAAATATGATACACATAGTACTGGTGGAGAAAAAAGATTTCTGGTGTTTTTTAACTGCTAAAAACTTTAGTTTGACTGGCTTGACCTGTATTTGGGAGCTCAACAGTGCAGAGGAATTAATTTTCTCCTCTTTTAGTCTCTTAATCACTGCCCAGGACATGTTCCAGTATTGATGACAACTGCAAGCCCCAAAAGACAGCCTTTACAACAGAGTGCAGGATAAACAGCCCTGCAGCCAATTGCTCCTAACTCTCAGAATAGTGAAGATGGCTTCGCTCCAAAATTATCACAACAGAAACCACACAGATGGGAAGATAAAAGTTCCCTGGGTAAGCTGCTAACAATGCAGGCCATTTTGCTCTGCAGGGCTGGGATGCAGAGGTAAAGCCACCTGTGTTCTCATGATGTCACTGAAATAAAGGCCAAGCCCCCATTGCTTGATGGGTGCTCTTTTATTATCATACATCAGGTGTCACCTGCAATTTCATATCTTGGGCAGTAAGAGAGAATCCATCTGTCATCTTCCAGTGAATCTCAGAGAAATTTCTTTTCTTTTGAAACTGAGACCATTAGATTGGTGAAGCAGATTTTAGATAGGCTAGATGTTAAAAAATAACCCCAAAATCCTTAAGGAATTTTTAAAATGGGTTTTGTTGGAATGGAATTGATTTACTGCCACATTTACTTAATGAACAGAGACTGTATTTCATTCAGTATGATGCAACTAAACAATAGATATGTCTGGATTTATTCTGCTCATCACATAGGTCTCCAAAGGGTCTAAATAATTTGTAACCCTTTAAAATAGCTGAACATGCCAGTGTAAAATTGGCAGATGAAGATGAAAAAGCTCACTCAATATTTTATACTTTGAAATTCCAGGTTTTCTTTCATTTTGGAAGACTTTACGGTGTCACTACTGAAATTCCAGCACAGCTTTGTGGGACACAGGTCTCCCATACTTATTTTCTCGTGGGTGCAGCAGGCTCCTAGGTGCAGTGCCAGGCCTATCCTGTGAGCCACTACATCTCCTACTATACCTTTGTAACATCCACAGGAAAACAGAGAGAAAGCCTTTCTCATTTGCACCATGTCATGCCCTACTAGTGAAGGAAAAGCTATGATCAGCTCTTCTCTCACTTCAAAAAATGTTCAGGGCTTAGAAGAGTGTGTCTGAGGCTGATCAGGCTTCTCTTCTTCCATCTCTTCTCCAACTGTGTGATAGCAGGAGTATTTTTAAGAGAAGTAATAGTACTTGGTAAGACAAATTTCTCTGAATGCTTTCAGCATGATACTTAGTGATATAAAAAAAAATAACTGTCGTTAAGCCCAAAAAAATTTGGTGTGGTTTTATTTTCATTGCAGTATATTACACCAGGGCATTTTCTGGTACTGTTATGATTGAAATTTCAACAGTTGCAAATCGTTGGGAAAAGTTTATAGTGATATCCAAGATGCTGACTCACTTATACTAATAAAAGGTGGCAAAACTAATGTTGTATTATGTGATTAAAATTAACTTTGTTATTTTAAAGGATATTTTACATTGATCTGAGTCTCATGCTATTCCTAATTTTAGTTATAAAATAATTTTTTGGAAAGGTTGAATTTAACTTTTATTCTGGCTATATATACACAGAACCTTTATGCAAGAAATTAAAATAAATCAGGTTTCAAACCTGACATTCACATTTACGGCTAAATTTAACCTCACCTTAAGAGATGAAAAAGGCAAAACTGAAGATGAGCTGATTAGAGTATCATCCAGGTTTTGCTGTCAGAAAAAAAAAATTAGGCTGGAACTTTTAACATTACACCCAAAAAAACCCAATAAAATAATACAAAGTCATATTTTCCCACAATTCATGTTCCACTCTTTTGTATCAGCTTTTCTTGTCTCTAAATTTGAATGTCATTGTATATATTATGCACATTTTTTTAAGCTGAAAACATTTTCAGCCCAGACCCTCACTGCCTTTCTGAGATGCTACCAGCTGCACCAGCATAATTCATACAGAGAATGTGTGTGTGGAACTACAGGTTGCATACACTACGTAGCTATTCAACTATAAATCTTAGTTCCCTCAGGGGAAATGATATATATGACCTGGACTTTTTGTTCAGTCAGAAGAGTCAGTTCAGTAGTCCCTTCTAGTACCATAGGAAGTTAGTTTCTTTGCTTAGTCATCCAAACCCTTCAAAAACAGGGAAAATATAGATTGTGAGACTCTGCTTCACAAAATCTCTGTCCACACAGCCAAAATGATCTCTTAGGAATTGGAACAAATTAATAAATTAGTGTTAGCAAGTCATTATCCCTTATTTCTGAATGAACTCAAATATAAAATTTAATAGTATTATCATATTATTAATTGGTTACTGTATAGAGTCTGCCATTCATATCAGAGGAGAAAAAGTTATTAGACATGATGCCTATTTAAATGTAAGGTTTTCAAGAAGTCCTGGTAGATTGCAAACTTGTATGTCTTTTCCACACTGAGCAAGTTGATGGAATCCTATAGTAAAGAATCATCACATCTTATTATAAAGATATTCTTGAGACTAAGACACTTGCATTTTAAGATATCATTAAGGCAATTATTAGTAGTAGATAAAATTTGAAAATTTTAGTATGAAATTTGCATAGACAAATCATGTCTCACTAACTTACAGGGGAGTTCTTTCGTGGAGTCAGTGAACATATATAGATAAAAGTGACCAAATCCTCTCAGCACACCTTGAACACTCAATAAAAATCTTCCAACAAAAGATTATAAAGTCTGGACTCTCATGGTTCTAAGTCATCTAAAAGTAGTAGAAATGAATAGTTATTTTTTTCAAAGTGCAAAGGAGTTAACAGAGGAGTTTCTTATTATTTAATATATGTATCAATACAGTGGAAGACTGTTTGGTACAGAAATTGTGGTCTAAAATTATTCAGATTGCTTAAAATGAAAGCTGAGAAGACTTGTGGAGGATGTTACAACACTGTGAATGAGAAATAAAATAGCAGATGAAATTCATACTGATGAACACAAGGTTATGTAAATAAGAAAAAAATTATAGGCTATAAATTAGCTGTTGCGATTCAAGAAAAAGATCCTGTAGTTACAAAAATTATATGAAAACATCTTTTCCTTAGCAATAACCAAAAAGAAAATAAATATTAAAATATATTAGGAAACAAATAAAGGGCAAAGCAAAAAATATCATGCCATTGCACAGACACACAGAACTCTTACATATTGAACAGGGAGTAATTTGGAAATCGTAATAAAATAAAATAAAAATGTAATAAAATAAAAATGTAATAAAATAAACAGTGAGTTATTTAACCTGAAAAATTATATAGTAGAACTAGAAAAAGTAGACACAAGAAAAAAGTACAAACCAACATTTTATGAGAAAAGACTAAATAGAAAATTACTTTTCATGTTGGGAAAGAATGAGTGTAGAGAAACATAAATTAAAGTCCATGAAATCATAAATGACGTAGAAAGTGAAAAGAGAATGTTTATTCACTATTCATGTAGCAGAAAAACCTTTATCAATTAAAATTCATGCAATTTTTTTACACAGAAGGAAGTTCTTTATGCAGTTCACACAGTCAGTTCTACAGTTTGGGTGAAACCAGCATGCAATGGAAGCCTAATGTATTAGTCTGTTAAAAAAAGCAATTAGACACATTTTTTTAATGAGAACATTCTACTAGAATTGTCAAGCTCAAGGAAGTAGTTTCCTTGATTCAGAAAGTCCTCAAGACTTAAATTGCAGGATGGAGGTTATAATAAGGGAAGATTTTCCTTGTTTTCACAATGTACTCCTTTGAAAAGTGGAGTCCTTTTATCAGGTGTTCATGATCTGTGTAGACAGTCAAACTAAGATTGCGCCAGATGCTTTTCTTCTGAGAAACTCTGCTGGTGGTGGGAATTTCTAAGATCTTACTGTTTCTGATAAAAATGAGTACTTCATCAAATTTATAAAAAATAATTCAGAATATTATTAATATTAATTTTTCCAAAAATTGTGGATTTGTATGTGCACAACTTTGGCTTCACCGATACTAATCCTGTTTCTCCCCATTCTGACCAATGCCACTTTTACACACAGGCATTTGAAACACCTCTTTTTTCGTGGTTCTGCTTGGAACCATGGAAATTCATGTGACACAGACCAGCTTGAACTCCCTGCTGAGCAGAAATGTTAATGAGAAAAATAATAACCTAAGCTTGTGGGTTCAATCTCTGTATGGGCCATTTGCTTAAGAGTTAGACTTGATGGTCCTTGTGAGTCCCTTCCAACACAGAATATTCTGTGAATCTGTGAATTTGGATGTTGTGTCCCTTTCAGCTGTGGCTCTAACAAGGCAAACAGTGAATGCCCTCTTGGCAGTGGACTTAGGGAGAGGTGCAACAGACCTCCATCCCTAAAAACATCAGATCCTATCAAAGGGAAAACAGCCTTGATCCAACCTCTTTGCAGTAGACAAGCAAAAGAGAAACATGCACATATATGCTTGTCTTGGGGGAGTTTGCTTATGTCTTAGCACTGCAATGAATGTTTTCAGGAATACTTTCAAGTTGATTAGATTTGGTTAGGATATCTACGATAGCACAGGGGATGGGTCTTTATCAAAAACAAAGTTAAAAAAAGCCATGCTGGAAAGACAGTGTTCCTGTCCCACATTTTGAGTCTAATGTGTTATTCTCAGCAGGTCACTTCCCTGTCTTGTGCTTTGATGGTACCACTTGACTGCTTTGGGGATCCTTTCAAAACATTCTCTGTGTCAGTGCAAAAAGCTCCTTTGTTCGCATTTTTATTCACCTGTAATCTCAGAATTAGGCAACCTGGAAAAGGAGCTATTGATGATGTCTTTCTGAGCTTAAAGAAAAATGCAGACAATAACGTCTCTGTATAAAAGCAAATAGGTGTTGCTTACTCTAAGAAAGTTCTACTTCTATAATAAACAGGTTAAATTGTTTCACATGATTTTTTTTCTTACTAAGACTGATTGCAGGAGAAAACTTTTAACACTTTTTTGATCAGAAATGCAAATTCTTATCCATCCTTGCTTTTTAATTAACTTTTTAATTTTCAAATACAAAGATAGTGTTGATGATGACTGGTAAGCTTGGGCTGAGAGATGTACTGATCTAGTGCTGTTCTTTTGAAATCTGCAGAGAAATGAATCTCAGGGTACAAATGAAATGATAATTGGGATTTTAGTTCATCAGGGTTCAATTCAAAAAAATAAATGCTCAGTTTAACAGATTGTTTCTTAAGGTCTTCTTCTGTAACACACATTTTTTCAATACTCAAATGACAGTTAAATTTACAATAATTTCTTCTAACATTACCATTGTCTCAATCCCAGAAAGGTCCCGTCAGGATCAGAACCTCATTGTGTTCAACACCAGGAGCAAGGAGAAGGAATAGTCACCCTTTTAAAATCCATACAGCTGTTTTCAGGGGTCTAAATCACCTTCTGAAGGTTCCTAACTTGGCTGTATAGGAAAACTGGAGTCCTAAACAGAAGTGCCTATACCTCATGTAAATGGTTACAGCAACCTGAAGCAGACTATTTCAATACTTGAATCCATTTGCACCAGAGTAAAGATGAAGAATGGTATGTTCCTTACTGAAGGAACACAAAAGCGGATAAAAATAAATTAATAAGTAAAAGCCTCTAATGTAAATTAGTTACTTAATATGGCATGTGTGGTCAGAGAAGAAAGTAAGATGGGCCTTGAGATCCACAAAGCCATCAACTGGCAATGCCTACTCTTTTAAGAGCTGGACCTCCATATCCTGCAAGAGAGGAAAACTACATTTTCTGAAAGTCAAAAATAATATAATCATAGGAGCAAAGACTCATTAAGGTTGGAAAAGACCTCCAATATCATTGACTCCAACCTTTGACTAAACACCACCTTGTCAAATAAACAATAGCACTAAGAGCCCATCCGCATTTGTCAAACACTTCCAAGGATGGTGATTCCACCAAATCCCTTTGTAGTCCATTCCAATGCCTAGGCACGCTTTCAGGGAAAAGTTTTACAGGGTATCTAACCTGAACCTGCACAGTTTGAGACAATGCCTGCTTGTCCTGTCACTCGTTGCCTGGGAGAAGATGCCGATCCCCACATGGCTACACCCGCCTTTCAGGGAGTTACAGAGAATGATGAGGTCACCCCTGACCCTCCTTTTCTCCAGGATTAGTAAATCCAGCTCTCTCAGCCGCATCTCATATGATTTATTCTCTATACTCTTTCCCATCTCCATACTCCTTCTCTGGACCTACTCCAGCTCCTGAATGTCCTTCCTGAATTGAGGGGCCCAGGACTGGACACAGCATGTGAGGTGCGGCCTCACCAGTGCTCAGTACAGGGTGACAATCCCTGCCCTGGCCCTGCTGGCCACACTATTGCTGATCCAGGCCAGGTGCCACTGGCCTTCTTGGCCACCTGAGCACACACTGGCTCATGTTCAGCCACAATCAACCAGCATCCCCAGGTCTTTTTCTGCCATGCAGCTTTCCAGCCACTCTGCCCCCAGCCTGTGGCACTACAGGGAGCTGTTATGGCCAAAGTGCAGGACTCAGCACTTTGCTTTACTGAACCTCATACAGTTGGCCTCAGCCCATCAATCCAGCTTGTCCAGACCAGTTAGCACTTCTATTTATTGTACATATTAACACTTTAAATGCAAGGAAAATCCATATTCTCAGTGGAATAATTCAAAATAGAATCAATTCATTATTCCATTCCCATCTAGGGTTTAGATAGCAGATAAAGTTTGAAGACCTCAGTGAATGCGTAGAATTATCAGGGTGAATTAGACATGAAAACACTTTGTGGAATGGATCACCGAGGACTGAGAAAGGTGCTGTTAGTGGCTGCACCACATGAAGATGCCTGAGGGGTGGGTCCTGAAGGCAACTCTCCCACCAGCACTATCACCAGAGAAGGCTGAAAGCTGGGGTAGCAGCTGGTGTGTGTGGCAAAGCTGTGAAGGATAAGGCTAATCAAGGGAAGAACTCTAAGCTTGATCTGGACATGGTCAAGCAGAGGGATCTACTAAAGACATTCAGAATAATGACTCAGACAAATGGTTTTAGCAGTCCGAACTGGCTGACTGGGAGTTGTGCATAAATGAGACCATGAAATAGAGAAGACAGAAGACTTATATGGATGATTAGTTACAACAGTTTATACCTGATTTCAAGGGACATATTAAATAAGACTAATCAAAATAACACTATTTTTTCTCATGAAAAAAAACAGGATGTGTCTATGGTCAAATTCCCATGAAACACAATATGCAATTTCCAATGAGTCAAAGGGCTGAAAACATCTGACTGCAGAATCTCTCCCATAAAACCTGAATGACTTTGAATATTTTTTATTCATAACTAATTTCAACATGGCGACAAAGAAAAAAAATCCCAAAGGCATGACTTCTGATTGTTTTGTTTTTCATATAAATGTAGTATTACAACAAGAAGCAAAATCTGAGAAGGTCATGGTTGAGCACATCCCATTAATGTCTGTCCCTGGGACACATCAAACTCAGTTATATACCTGAATCATAGAATCATAGAATGGCCTTGGTTGAAATGGATGTTAAAGATCATCTAGATCAATCCCCCTGCCATGGGCACAGACATCTGCTACTGGATCAGGGTCCTCAAAGCCCCACCCAACCTCGCCTTGAACACTTCCTGGGATGGGGTATTACAACTGCTCTGGACAATCTGTTCCAGTACCTCACCACCCTCACACTAAAGAATTTTTTCTTCATATCTAATCTAAACCTACCGTCTTTCAGTGTGAAGCAATTCCCCCTTGTCCTATTACATATTGTATACCTATCTACATACCCTTGTAAAAAGTCCCTCTCCATCTTTCTTGTAGGTTTTCCTTCAGGTACTGGAAGGCTTCAATTAGGTCTCCCTGAAGTCTTCTCTTATCCAGGCTGAACGATCCCAGTTCTCTCAGCCTTTCATCACAGCAGAGGTGCTCCATCCCTCTAATCCACTTGGTGGCCTCCTCTGGGCTTGCTCCAACAGATCCATTTCCTTCCTGTGCTGGGGACCTCAGAGCTGGACACAGCATTCCAGGTGCAAAGCTGGGCACTGTATGACTGACCCTCTGCTGCAGGTTGCCAAGGTGCACATTCCTTCAGGGTAACAAAGATCCTCTCTCCACCTTCTAGGCTACCTTCTGTAGGCTCCTTTATAAGAGCACCCTATTATTGATAAGCAAAAAATTACAGACAGTTATTGTAGAAAGAAACCATAAAAATCAGTGGGTTAAGGTAATTCAGTTAACATTTTTAAGTTATTTTTTAATTCTACAGAAATGTTGATTTTCTACTTGGTTTTTCAACTCCACACACCTGACATTTATTTGGAAACAAAAGGAAAGCTGAGGAAACAAATAAAGAGAAAATATTCTTGCTTTAGCAAATTCCTGCCTAACAAAAGGCTGCATCATGGGATATTGTGTGTATACTTTTGTACCTAGGCCATCAATCAATAATACAGGGACTCAAAGAATCACAATGAAGTTTAACTATGTTGTAGACTTGTTACCTGTTTAAAACCATAGAAATAAAAGACATGGATTTCTATGGCCCTGCATTGCCTCTCTCAGTAGGACTCTCATGGAGTCCACAAAGTCTGACATTCCAGAAAGACTATGCTGCTTCTGATCCTTTCTCACATAGGAAAAAAAAAAGGGGGGGAGAAAAAGAAAGCTCCTATTTTAATGCTGACAATATATTAAATGAAGAAATTAAATGAAAATATTCTGGGAGGGTATACATAATGATAAGAAAGTAAAATAGCAGTGGTTACATTTTCTATGGTAGACATAATTGATATGTTTGTTGTCTGTGATTCACACATTATTTTAAGTTTCTGAGGGGGATTTTTATTGCAAAATATTCTGCATTTTAAATACTATTTAATTATGGTTTGTTTCCCAAGGGATTATATCACCATGTGACTTTAATTTGGTATATACCCTAAGGGGCAGCATATTTTCAATTATGAAATATTTCCTCCAGAAACAATAATGGTTCAATGATTTATTGCAGGATCCTATTATAAGGTGCCTCATACAAGTGAAATCTGAAATGCAATTGGCTTAACAATATAGTATAGGCAGGACTAAAATGCATGTGAGCTGAGCATATGGGCCTTTTTCACAAAAATCATATTTATATACTTTCATCCTTTGCATAATACTTCAATTATTATATCTTGAAAAAAGAACTTGGAAAGCTGAGAGCTATGAAACATTTACATTATTATCTCTTCAAAAAGTTCATTTTTGGACAAGTATCATTTGGATAGGGATTAACTTAATCAGAGATTTTGAATCTTCTTTACTTTAATTTTTAATCTCTTTTTAAAAATATGTCTGAATCTTAAAAAGGCCTAAACCTGTAGTCACAAAGCACTGCTTCAAAAAAGGGAAAAAAAAAAGAAAAAAGAAAAAAGAAAGTTTTTAAAGCAGCCACCAGCTGTAAGAGAGATAGTGCAAGCAGCAGATTTGTGACAGAGTGGAGCATGAAACCCATCAGCTGATGAGTGAAAATCCCTGGTTTCTAATTAATCGAGGTACACAGGCCAAGGGATGAAGAGGATCAGGGAAATGAAATCAGGAAAAAGATACCATCAGTCATTTCTGCGGCCCATTGTCATACTTCAGAATCTGCTGTAATGAATCACTCAGGCATTCCACAGATACATTCAAATGGTGAAGAAAATTCATTGTCCGGTGAAGAGTGTTTGATAAAAATCTTTCTTTTTCCCCCTCTTTGTCAGAAGCCTATGATCAGAAAGGGAAATCCAGACAGCACAACAGGTGTGCTTTTGCAAGCCTGGTGAAATCTGCAAATGAACAGAGGCACTAAAGAATTTTTTGTACTAAAATTTCACCAAAATGAAAAAAAGTCACTTGTAAGAGCAGGCAGTGGTAAAATGCACTGAAAACAACTGAAGATTAAGGGCACAAAAGGTATAAATGCTTTTCTGGTTGAGAAGTTCCTGTCCAGATAAAATTATCCTATATGGTAAGGGTGAACAACTATTTTTTTAGAATATTTTTGTCAGGTTTAGGATTTCTAGTTATTGACATCTGTCTTGAAGAACTAATAATCCATGAGCTAGCCCAAATTTAAGACAGCACTAAACTGTCATTCTAAAACTTGGAGAGGGGCAGGAACAACTGTCTTTTTTGGAAAAGGGGAGAGTTTAATTTTGTTCTCACAGTTACTTGGTTTCCTTCAAAGACAAAACAAATACACTTAAAAGCAAAAAGGTTTTGTTTTTTTCCTCTCTTACAGGCCTGTACAAACACACTCATGCAAATACTGTGAACAAAGAGATGCCTACATTTTGGGTGTCTGCTAACAAACTTGTGCAAAGGTTTTAGAATTTATAAAAAGATTAGACCAAAAGTCTTCACAAATTGAAATTCCCTTTATTTAAAACTGGGAATGATGTATTTTTCTTTTTATTCTTTTTGTTTTGCTTATGGATCAACTTTTTGACCCTGAGCAGTTCTCATTCCAGTGTATTTCTTAAAGTGGTGTCCCTCATTAGGTGACACCAGAATGTAATTGTTTTTAAATAATCAGGTGCTATACTAAGATGTATAAGGATGGTTGATTCATTTTAGATTTAATTACCATAATATAGGGGTTTGCTGTCTATAGTATCAATCACTGAGACACTTTATAGTTGATAATATTAAAATGGCAATAATGAGAATTCTGCTTCATGATGAAAATAATTTTAATCATGGGTAGATTACAAATCCATTTACTGTTACGGTTACTGAGAATTCTATTATCTGCCTCCTATTGTGAAAGATGTTGAAACTTGTTTTCAGGAAATGTAAAAGATTATAGAAGTATGTGCTCTATGTAAAGTTTCTATCACAGCAGAGCAACAAAAACCTGCTGAATACCAGGAACTGTTGAAGATGAAACTCGCCAAGTGAACTTGTAGCTGCATCTCTGCATGAACGTATGCCTGGCTATGCAGATCTATTTATAGGCTCAAGGACAACGTGGGTAGCTGGTTTAGATTCTCACCATGATTTCTTCTACTCACAAACAGTACTTAGCCAGGTGACCAGCTGTTGCCTCTGCAATGTTACTAATTACTAGCTCCAATCTAATGTATAGACATATATCTAGAGTGTACTTAGTTTTTCTGGTGGCTGTACCTCTGATGTTTTTCTGTGACTACGGACCTATCATCTCAATTATTATTTTCCCTTTCTTTTTCTGTTTTTTAAAATTCCGTTTAACACTAAACAGCTACTGCTACAACAGGGCTGCCATCAGGCTGGGATTGCCTGCGTCTCCTCTATAAACACACTAAGGCTGCTACCATAGATTCTTAGAATGGTTTGGGTTGGAAGGGACCTTAATGATCATCATGGTTCCAACCTCCCTGCCATGGGCAGGGGCACCTGCCAGGAGAACAGGTTACTCAAAGCTCCATCTAGCCTGGTCTTGAACACTTCCAGGGATGGGGCATCCACAGCTTCTCTGGGTAACCAGTGCTTCACCAAACTCACAGAAGAGTTTTTTCCTCATATCTAATCTAAATCTACCCTCTCAGTTTAAAACAATTATCCCTTGTCTATCACTACACGCCCTTGTAAACAGTACCTATCCTGCTTTCTTGTAGCCCCCCTTTAGGTACTGGAAAGCTAATCTGGCACCTCTCCAGAGCCTTCTCCTCTTTGGGCTGAAAAACCCCAACTGTCTCAGGCTATTTTCATAGGAGTGGTGCTCCAGCCCCCATGTCATCTTCCTGGTTCTTCTCTGAACTTGCTCCAGCAGGTCCATGTCCTTCTTCTGATTGGGGCACAAGAGCTGGATGCAGTATCCAAAGTGGGGTTTCACTGAGGCAGGGCAGAGGGGGAGAATCCCCTCCCTCATCCTTCTGGCCACATTTCTCTTGATGCAGCCCAGGATACAGTTGACTTTCTGGGATGCAAGTGAACATTGACAGGTCATATTGAGCTTCTCATCAACCAATATCCTCAAATCCTTCTTAAGACTTCAAGAGAGTCTGTCCCCTTGGACGTGAAGCTATTGACAGCAACTCTTTGACCACAACCGTCCAGTCAATTTCTTATCCATGAGTGGTCCATCCATCAAATCCATGTCTCTCCAGTTTAGAGACAAGGATGTTGTGTGGGACAGTGGCCAATGCTTTTCACAAGTCCAGGTAGATGACACCAGTCACTCTTGCCTTATCCACTAATGCTGTAACCCTGTCATAGAAGGCCATCAAATTTGCCAGTAGCAATTTTCCTTTAGTGAAGCCATGTTGGTTGCAATCAATCACCTCCTTGTTTTCCTTGTGCCTTTGCAGGAGCATCTGCTCTATGATCTTCTGGGACACTGAGGTGAGAATAACTAGCCTGTCATTCCCCAGATTGTTCTTTTTTTCCTTTTTAAAAGTGAGGGTTACATTTCCCTTTTCCTGTCAGTATGTGGCTTAACTGCTTTCTCTGCCAGTTCCCTCAGGACCCACAGATGCATCTCATCAAATCCTATAGCCTTGTGCACCTCCAGGTTCCTTAGATGTTCTTGAATCTAATCTTCTACGTGGGGTAGTTCATCATTCTCCCAGTCCCACCTTTTTCCTTATGATACTCAGGCAAGGTGACCAGAGAACTCTCCCATGAAACTTGAGACAAATATGGGGATAGTGAAATGAATCCCAGAGTCAACCGATTCCCAAAGTACTGTTGTGGCTTGAAGGGTTGAAGATCTCAGATAATTTCCTATTCACAAAAAGGCCAGGTGGGAACACTGAACTCTAAATGCCCCTTGCTGGCATCTGCACTGGGAGAAGTGGCTGGGACGCAGAACAATTGGACAAGGGGATTTCTCAGGCTAGAAGCGATTTTTCCTGGAGCGCACATGCTGCTGCTGCTGCTGCACCCTGCAGTGCTGGAAGAGCTGTGATGTCTAAGAGCTGTTCTGTTCCAATTTCATTTAAAACAAACAAAGAAACCACACTGAAGTAATTTTAACGCAGGATTTTGGACAGGGTCTTGTGCTGCTGAAACAAATAGCATAAGCTTCACCCTGTTGGACCTTTTTCTGAAACTGTGTGTGACTATGTGTGCACATATACATTAGCACTGCTTTGATTATATAATGTAATGAGCTCAGTGGATTTATTCTGGATTTACACTATGGAGCCTCAGAGCAGAGTTTGGAACAGTGTCTTGTCTTTAAGATGCCAGTTTTGTAAATGCGTTTCTTTTCTTAAGGATACTGATGAAAATTTATTACTGATTTTTCATGCATAACTTTGCAATGGAATCAGATTTTTCTGTTCCAGCTTCATCACCGTTTCTGAATTGGGATTAAAAATTTTTACAAACTTAGTAGAGAATCAGTTATCATCAAAGTCCCCAGGAGCTCATTTACTGGTGTGCAAACTGCGCCCCACACTGGTCCCCTGCTTTGGAGGAACTCAATGAATAAATTAAATTTCCAGAGACAGCCAGCTTTATAATCCTGGCCTACTGCTCTCCCTTCCTACTTGCATAATTTTTTGTCATTTTGGGCTTCATTCTCTGTGTTTGGCCTCTGTTGCTGACCAGTGGGTCTGGGGGGGAGGAACACCAGGGCTCAGGAGGTCTGGGAGCATGACTTACAGGGAGCAATGGGCAAAACAGTAGATGGTTACAAAAGCAGCAAAACACATTTGTAAAATCAGCTGTCTATGGAGAAAAATTGTAAAATATACTGTCTGCACCTTAATTTGCATGAGATATACCATTAGTAAAATGAACAATAATAAATATAGAATCAATCTGGGGGATTTTTTACAAGAAACAGATGTCTTCTTTTTTATTATATCAGTCTCCTCAAATATATTGCTACTGAACCTTGTTAAGCAACCATAATTTTATCTGAACAATAAATCTTTTGCTTTATTTTTTACTTTGTGTTTAAAAAAGCATGAGACAAAAGAAAAAAACTTGGCAGGTAGCATGATCTTTGAGAAAAAGGGAAATAGTAACAACAAAAACAGAAAAATCCTCTTAATCAGCCTATTTTGTAACTCAGAAAGACTGTTTGGAAAGGTTTTCATCAAAGTGATTTTCTGCAGATAGCTCATAGGTGATCAGGATACATACACCACTTCTTCAGCACTCCAAATATTTATCAAATATATGTTTGCTTGAATCTTGATAAGGGTGAGATTTGGGACTTATGGACACTGAGATAGGATGTCACCTGAGACATTCATCTGATTCTGAATGCAGACAGAAGGAAAGTGCCTAGGAGAAGCCAGAAAAGAGGGAGGGAGAGAGTAAGGGATACTAGGAATGGACAGCCCTTGTTCCTAGCTCTAATATCCCGCTGCAATTATTTTGTGGACATCCACTCCTTGCCTGCACAGGAGATAGGGCTATAAGTGTATGTTATTTTTTAATTACAAGGGGGTAGAAAAAATCCTGATGATGGGCTGGAAGGTGCCATTGCATTGTTATTTTTTTCTCTCCCTTCGTTTGCTGATTATGTGAGCTGGGCTCCTTTGCTAGCCGATGATAAGCAGAATTTCCATGTTCTCTGCATAATTAATCCATCTCTGCCTCTCTTCATGCCAACTCGCCCGTTATCGCCGGCACATGCCTGAATTGCAAAAGAATCCGCTCTTCAATTGGAACTTATTGATATTCTAAGAAAAAAAAGAGAGGGGGAAAAAACTGAAAATCCTTAAGTTTAAGCCGCAGATTTTTAAATGGATTAATTTCGCTGCAATCGCAGCCATCTAAGGCGGGAAGGCAGGCAGAGCAAATTGAAAGCATCTCCATGTTTGCAGAATTGGGTCCAGAATGCTGAAATATACTGGCACAGTTCTCTTTTAAAGTCAGAAAATTACCATTCATTTACATCACATGAAATACTTTTTTATGCTAGAAATATTCAAGAGACGTTCCTTAAATGCCTGCTAATGCTAGATAACATTTCTAACTTTCAACATTTTGCTAGACTTTGATATGACATGATAGGAATGCCTGCCAGTGTGGAATATTATATGTACCCGTAATCTCTTTTTATCACATATTTAGATTATATCATCCTCTCCCTAAACCATCCTGAAGTAGTCTTTAAACAATGTACTCTGTGTCGTAGGCTCCTACTTAGTATAGTTACATGAGCCAAACTTGGTAGGGCATATTTAGTCTTTGTCCAGTACGAAGGGTTTTTTAAAGTGACAACACATGATCCTAAAAATACAGTTCATCTTTTTCTACCTTTCACAAAGTTAGGTTGCATTTCTTATGATCATTTCTACATTTAGAGATTCTGTTTTCACTAATTTATAACATGTGATGTGTTTTGTTATTTCAATGCAGCTATTGAGGATTGTACTTACATTTTAAAAGGGCTCAGCTGTACTCCATACCAGCCTGGCACTGCATGTGGAATAACAAGAGCTAGTGGCAAGCTACGACTTTGCCTCTTCTCTCTTTTTTTTTTTAACTCAAATAGTACTAAAATCCAAATATTCTTCTCCTTTTATTTCTCTGACACTACATTCACAACCTTCATTTCCTTGACCCTAGGAAGCAGCAGCATTCAGCAACAGAGAGATTTCTTTAATGCCTCAGCTAAGCCACAACGTATCTGGCATTCCATGCCCATATGCTGGAAATCAGCAATTTATGCTGCTGTAGAAGGAAATGTTGACACTCACAGTTAACAGAGGGGGAAAAGTTGCTACATGGACTGCAAATGGAGATTTAGCTGTTAAGAAATCTTTGTTATTATTAGATGTCTTTCATTTGAAAAATACATGGGAAAGAAATAAAAAAAAAAAATAGAGGCACTCAGGCACATATCAGAGAGGAAAAGAGAGACATACAGCAAAACAATGATATTTGTGGCAACATCTGTTTTGTCTACAAAACAATGAGCTTAATAGATTAAGATGGTTGGGCCATCTTACCCTATAAAATTAGCACTTGTAATGAATTTTATGTCACTAGTAAAGAAAGAAAATGCCACAGTTCTAGTTTGGATTCTCAGGCAATAAAAAACACCATACAAGAATGACTAGTGATCACATTAGGATATGTTTTTATATAGCAGAAAGAGAACAAAGAAGGTTTTCTGTTTGCTTCACAATGATTGACAGCCTTAAAGCACCAGCGAACTTGAAGATATTTCTGGAATATTACAATTTTAACATTACAGTTTTGGGAGAAACAAAATGTTTGAAAATGCTTGATAGAGAAAGATAGTTATGTTTACATTCAACTCTATAAGCTGCTAAGAGAAATAGTTAAAACCATATTTAAAATAATCACAATTTTTAAACCTCTCTGAAATTGTATACTTAGCACATGAATAAAATCTCTAAAGAACAAAATTTCTGTGTTCTTTCTGCATTTATCTGTAGCATCAATAAGTAAATAATAAATTAATAGCCAGCATTCAAAATTGCTAGATATATGCATTTCCAGTTGTGTATTGTTTTGTTAAAAATAACAGCTTCCAACCTAATTTGGGAGAAGAAAATAGTACAAGATTATTTATATTTACTGCATAATGTCACAGAACTTCCTGATCTCTTACAGTGAAATCCTGGCTCTTTTCAAGTCAATCACAAAATCCATAATGCCTTTAGTTACACCTGCATTTCAGCACAATTTTAGTAGTAAAATCATGTTTAATTAAGCTTATACAACAGTCAATGTTGATTATTTATATCAGAAAGTTTCTTCTAATAATTTATACTTCAAACTTACAGCACTGGCATAATTATACCACACAAAAAATTCAAACATGCTAAACTTATTTTAGCTATAAGTAAAATTGTAAATATTAATTTAAAATATATGCCTTTTATATTTATTATATATATTTATATTCCACCTTCTTATTATCATCTTATTGTACATAATAGCATTCTGTAATAATTATTTAAGAAATTACAAATTTTTGTACTGATTTAGGAACCAAAATCTCTGTACTAATACTCTGAAGGATTTTGTGGAATAGTTTTTTGCACCTGAAATAATGGCAACAGCCACAGCAATAAGAAAAAGGAGGATTTGTAGCACACAGCAATTTCCCAGTTATTCAGCATATTTCAGCATTTGTTTCAGATGATAAATATAAATTTCTCAAGCTCCTTGTTATCAATCTTTGTATTGATTCAGCCTTTTAGAAGATCAACATATAGACAAATAAAAAAAGACATCAGTGCTCAGCAGAAATGTACCCTCATTTAGAAACCTAGATTCAGTGCAAATCAAATGACTGCAATTTATCCATGCATGGCATTGCCTAGCATTAATCTAACCTCAATTTTATAACTGGAAAGCAACTGTAAATGAATTGCCAATTGATTTGTAAATTTTACTTAGAGAAATTTCCTTGCTCCTTCTAAAAATAATACTCTGTTTAATTTAGGGTTTCTGGGTTTGTTCAGCATATGAAATCTATTTAATGTGCTGGTCATCTTTAGACCCAGTTTTGCAGTGAAACTCATACCAAGGAAGCTGGGAACCCTTTTCAGTCCCTCAGTGCTTGCCCACTGCATATTGAGCTACCTGGCAGGAAGTGCAGCATAAGCAACAGATTTCAACAAGTATCAGCTATGGTCAAGAGATGAATCAGAATCCTACGGAATGCCATAGATGCAGAGGGATTTGCCAGGCTGCATTCAGAATATAAAGGTTTTATTGTTTGTTCTGGCAGGCATGCACCATCTATAATGTAAAGACCGACTGATATTTAGAATCTTTGGGAATCTATTGTGCCTACCCACTTTCACCTTCCTGAAGACATGAAAGAAAACCCAAAGTCCTCATTATGATGGAAGTGTGGCCTTGAGTGTGGCTATGTTATTAGCTGCCCATTGTGTTAACTTTAGTAATGACACCTAAGAAATCAGTTGTGATATGCAGTCCACGAAGAAAGGCCCTTAGCAACCAAAGAGACAAAATACTGTAGGCAAGTAGAGAGTATTTGATTTGTCCATAAAAATCCACGTATAGGTTCCATTAAGAGAATTTGGCATCTTGCTATTATAATAATAATTGAAGTAAAGAATAACACAAAATCATAATTCAGTCTGAACAACTAACCAAAAAACTACCCTCCCGTAGGAATAAGTGGGTAGATGCAATGGGAACCTCTCTTTGGAAAGAAGCCTTGATAAGAGTCCTCAAATGATCTCTGGTTTAAGAGATGATCAATGAGATTACCTGCATGTGTAATCTCCTGCTATAGTTATGTAGCAGTAAGAGCTTAATAGGGAGTTACAAGGGAACAAATAGATTCAGAGAAGTCCAGCTGGATAGATGTCTCACTTCATTTTAATAAGAATAGATTTGCATTTTCATTTTATATCCTGCTCAAAAATGTACCCTTGACTCCAACTCTAACCTCCAGGATGAACTATTATCAGCAATCGTAAATAAATAACTTGCCAGATATTATCACACATTCTTGTTTTTAAGAGTTTAGGTCTTAGATGAGTGTTACGGTTTAAGAAAATACAAAATTTTCCTATGTACTGCAATATGGTCAACAAGGTATGCATGAAATTCTTAGTGATAGATCCAGGGAGCTTTTTCCCCTTCCTTACTCTCTCTCATTTGTTTTCCTCAGGACCTGGGAAGAAAACTAAAGCATGTCTAATTCTGGCTGAGTTCTATGAAACAAAGGTGAATAGACAATAAACTCAGTTCAATGAAGCCAAAATGAATGGACTATACACAACTTTCAGTGAATGTCAGACTGTCTCTTAAAAAGCTCAAAATTATAGGTAAAACATTGAATTTATTCGCAGGGTACAATCAGTTGGGGGTTTTTTTGCCACAAATCCTGGCACAGAGCTACAAAGTGGTTTTCTGTATTAGGAATAAATATAAGATAGAGTTTTCAAGAACAGAAATTGTTTAGGTACAAAATGTGTATTTTTACCATTGTATTAAAAAAGCCAGAAAAAGTAGAAAAAAATCAAAACTTTTCCTAACATAATGTATTAACAAAAGAATATTTGCATCAAAAGCCCATAAATACATTCAACTGTAAGCTAAAGTTGCCGACAGAGAAAAAAAAAAGAGCATTTCCTGGAACCAGGATTGCCAGTGTGTGCTTTATGGACTCACCTTGATTGTTTGTTACTTGTTGAGAGCTGATTGGAATCAGAATCAGATTCAGCCATCCTCTCTGGCCCTGGGGCAGTTTGACTCAGGAACAGGAATGGAGTAAGCCCAAATCAGAAAGAATCCTTTGTAACATTCACTGGTCAGTGATATACAAATGAAGTGGCACAAAACCCCCACTGCATTCAGATAGGTTTTCCAAAACAATACTCGATGATAGGACTTGAAAAGGGAAGGTGGCCTTTGACAAATGAAAAAGGGTGCAAACATTCCAAAACTAGAAGGATGCAAACACTAAAATAGCAACTGCAGAAATAACAGATGAGGGTTTCCAGCCTATTGCAAAAGATGGTCCTTCTTGGAGTAAGTGGGTTTTGTGCTCAAGTGAATCACAAGAACAGGGCATTGAATATTTCCCTCTTGGTGCCACATCTGCACAACTGTTCTGTTGCGTGATTACAGATACACCTCAACGATGAAGCACAAATCCCTGGAGGAAAAACTTTCCACTGCAGATCTGTTCCAAGGCAGATTGCAGCCTGGTAATAGAAAAGGCAGAGCCGTAGAGTTGCCAGCATTTGACAAATCACAGTAAGTCTCTTTGCCTCAATGAGATAGAGCAAGGAGAGCTCAACTGTCTGAATCTGTGGCATCTAATGAACAGGAACAAAATTACCTCAAACTGTTAACAAAGAAAAAATTATTTTTTCCAAAGCTGAATTTACTATGGGCTATTGCAGCTCATAACAATCGTAAAGCTAAAACCTAGACAGAACTGAGCATATTTTTTATTTTTCCATTTGAAACCTGGGATTATTTCCTCCAGGCATTTGGAAGGACAATGCTAGCAAAACCTTGTTTGCCAGTAAAGCTCAGTTTTGGAAATCACCATCAGTCAGCATGAAAATGGGTCCAGTGGTATGGAAATGAGCTCATTACTATTATTTTTTTGCTGGCAAACGCACAATTTGTGCTTTTAGAATTTTGAAAAGCGGGACATGAATTGCAAAGAAATAAATGAGTTAACAATATTAAACAGTCAGTTGCTAATTACTGAGCAATCCAAACCTGCGTCTGGAATGACATGCTCAGACATCCAGCTGGACCTCAGGCCATATGCTATCCTAGATCCTCATGCACAGCTCCCACTACTGTCAAACACTGCAGTGTTGGGTAAAAAGTTCAGTGCACAGATTAAAATATGGTCAGAGTGTATATTTGTAGATACTTTGAAAAGAATAGTAAATATCTGCAATTTACCAGTAAAATGAAAGGATGAGAGCTGTAGACAGCAAGGTAAGAAATCAGTCTGAATCATTGTTCTTGTTTCATTCTCATTGCTTTGTTTGGAGCAGAAATGTCCAATGACTCCAGTGCTGTTTTTTCTCCATAAGGAGGATACTTACATAGATTTAGAATGTTACTTCATTCTAGTACCACATTTCAGCTGCCATAGATTACATTTGTAATTGTTCAATGTAAAAAATGAAGTTTATTATCTACTTATTGATCCTGAGGTATAATACTTGGCAGAAAGAAACATAAAGAAAATTCTAATATAATGTAGTAAGTTTTAATGGTGTAATTCCAAGGATAATAATATTGCTAAAAATATTATTCCCCTAAGTATGAAAAGTCATTTACCTTTAGCTCTAGGTTTCTTCTTGGTCCTAGCTAAAATATTAACTTTTAATTTATTTGAATTGTATTTCTTATCATGTATTTTCCAGATAGAGACCACCTACATTAAAAAGTGTACATATGCCTAACTAAACCAGATATTCTATGGTATCTTCTTGTAACAATGAAGATTTCATTAAGTATATTCTTCAGTGGTATGATTTCCTACATTTATGTCATATTATCTTGCATATAGAAAAAATAACCCATCATAAATAAATTTCAGAATAATTCAGAGAAGTCTTTAAAAAAATACAGGTGTCTGATGTTGATCAAACAGACCCAGTGTTGTAAATTTACTGGTGATCACAGTCATGCAATCAGTTGCAATGAGGTAGAGGAATCTGCAAGTTTAGAACAATTCCCGGGAACTGAGCCAATACCCTGCACTCCTTTTGGATATTTAGTTGTTATTCTATTGGGCTTAAAATTGTGGTCAGGAAAAGCACATATTTTGTGAGTTTTTAATGAGGAAAGACTGAAGTGGCAGGACTGAAAAATACCCAGCAACTTACATCAAGACTTGTTTTCACGATGGTTTCAAACATCTGTAATTCTTACTCATGCAAGCAATACATGAGTGTGGTCATGTGATTAGATTAAAATGAGAGACGTATAAATGACTAAGAATTAAAGCAATTAGAATCATACAATCCTTTAGGTTGGAAAACACCTGTGAGATCTTCAAGTCCAACCATTAATCCAGTACTGCCAAATCCACCACTAAACCGCATCTCTAAGTGCCACATCTACATGTCTTTTAAAGACCTCCAGTAATGGTGACTCCACACGTTCTTGGGCAGCCCGTTCCAATGCTTGACAACTCTTTCTGTGAATTAACTTCTTCCAATAACCAAACTGCCCTGTCACAATTTGAGGCAATTTCCTCTCATCCTATCTCATTTTACTTGGGAGGAGAGACCCACTCTTACAACCTCTTTTCATGGAGTAGAGGATGACAATGAATCCCCTGAGCTTTCTTTCCTCCAGGCCAAACACCCTGGGTAAACCAGCTCCCAACCCAGCTCCCTCAGCTGTTGTGCTGCAGACCCTTCCCCAGCTTTGTTGCCCTTCTCTAGACATGCTCCAGCACCTCAGTGTCTCTTGTATTGAGGAGCCCAAAACTGAGCACGGGATTCAAGCTGCAACCTCTCCAGGACTGAGTACAGGGGGATGATCCTTGTCCTAGTCCTGCTGGGCACACTGTTTCTAGTACAGGCCTGCATACCATTAGCCTAGTCAAAGCAGAAGCTAAAAAAGGACAAAATATCACAGTAGAAAAATTTGGGTTATACATTTTAAACTCCTTCACAGAAAATAAATATTCCTTCATATACAGATACATTAAGGACCTGGTAGCATAATTTAAGAACAAATCCTCTATGATTTGAACAAATATTTTTCATGCAACTAGTCAACACTGTGAAATGTAAATTCAAAATAAAGATTACTAGCTAAAAGCTGGATATTTGCACATTTGCTTCCCATATTCATTAAACAGTTTCATGCAGAAAACAGTAAAGAAAAATCCCATGGAAAGCTGAAATCCTAAGCAACTAATTTTCCACTTTACGAGAAGTCTCAGTGATCACTGTGAGCCTTATTATTGCTTTATTTGTGTGAATTACTAGCTCTTAAATTTTTCTGTTGCAAATCTGAAACATGCAATAATTTACATTACAGTAATATTTAATAGAGAACTGAGAATTCTGAGATAGTTTACAAGTGGAGCTACTATTATGCTTCTTGTAACATCAATCCATTAAAAAGTTAACAAACTGGATTAATTGCTTCGTGACAATGTTTCTTTTTAAAACCTTCTGTTTTCATGCAGCAAAACATAAATGCTGTATACTGCTACCAGTATTAGTCTGTTTTAAAATACTGCTTTTCTCCTCCAAAAGTTTATGGTGTACATACATAGTCTGCATTCTATTGCACTGATTCATGCTATAATAACATAATAAATCAGGGAACTTTAAAGAACTCACACAAATGTATGTGAGTTTTGTGTGGGAACAAAACCAGATATTCTTCACACTCCATGCAGTGATAATAAATTTGTAGATTGTAAAATGTCATGTATGGCAGATATTAGTAATTTGAAAGGGAAAATAATTTCACATTTCTAAACTGAACATGTGTTTACTTATAAATTACATTATAATTACATAATTTTGTCCTCCCTGTTAGTTATGCATACAGAAAGAGAAACCTGGGAACAAATCTGCAAAACACCTGACAAAAATGTAAATGATATCTTGCATTCCTTGATTTACTTGAAAGTTATTATAAAAGTTGCAGCAGCTAAAAGGTATTGATTTTTAAAATAAATGTGTATTTTAAAGGTGACAGCGTGTAGTAGAGCATAAGTGTAAATTCAAACTATCTATTGCTTTACTATAAATAATCAAGTGCAGTTATTAATGATGGTATTCAATGGTTTTATAGCCATTTTCACATATCTTCAAAAAGTATATTAATAACAGATAAAGCTGGAGGTAGATACTACATAAAGTATCTGTCTGAAATATACTTGATATTTTTGAGTGAATATGTTCATAATCCATCAAATGTAGGATATTACTTTTTTTTAAGTATATGTAGTTACGATTCTTCTCAGAAAAAAAAAGACTTTTAAGAAATACAAGTTCTGATGTCTGTAGTATCATGTATTAGATAGTTGCTGTTGCTTATGACTGAGGCAACTTGACTCAGAAGGCAAAAGTATTCTTTTATTTGATACAAACCTTTTGATTCCATTTTCTGCCCTATTCAAAAGCCATGTTGAATATCTAGATCTTTTGCTTCAAAATTCCACCCTGAACTACAGGTGAGTGAAATGAAATCCAGTCTGTTGACTGTACAAGAGAAAGGTATGTGGACAAAAGGTTACAAGCAGCTGACAAAAATCCACATCTCAATGGGATATGTGCAGAACAAGTAAAAAAAGCTCACTTTATAGTAGTTATGATTACTAATTCCCCCGTGTGGGAAAGTGAAGCATATCTCATGCACCTTGGAGTACAGGCTTCAACCATCCGAACCTGCATTTCCAGTGGATGGACTAGGAGTGCACCTGTTAGGGATGTACCCTGGGATAATCGTGCTGCTGTTTCTCACTTGGTGAATAGTTTGGAAACAGTGTGTATGCTAAAGCAGCTGCCTGCATCAGGAAGAAAAGATCCACATCCTGCAGCTTGGAGATTTGTCAAATAGGACCCTACCACAGGACAACTGCGTTTTCTTGGCAGGTGCTCATACTATGCTTAAACATTTTTGTGACAGTACAAAGGTGGTTGTATAAGCATGTTTCTATGGTCCTATTCAGAAATTAGTTTATAATTATTTTATTATATATAGCAAAATATATTCTTTGATTTCAGTGTTATAAAGTAAGGTTCCATTTAAACAAACTCTGAACCAAAAATTATGCAGAGGGAATAATGTTTACCTTCATACAGTAAAAACAGAAGAATTTGTTCCTAACTGTACTTAAAATCTCCTCTCCAGGAAGTATCAGAATATCCTCAAAGATATTTAGATTGTTGATGTGCATTTTCTAATGAGCTTGTTTGTGATCATGAGCACTTAGATAAAGCCCTTAGAGAGGACAGAAGTAAATGGGGTTTTTTTATACTCTATTGTATTTCATGAATTATGGATTTTATAAAAATACATGATTTTTCACACTATGTATCTTGAGAAGCTTTAAAACATTGCATAATTTGCATCTTGGATAATGAAATTTTCATTAATAAATATATAAATCATAAATCATTTATTCATACAGTGTAATGTAGCAGTTTATTACATACTGTTTGACTTTTGTAATCAGGGAATCCCCTGATGAAAAAATAGCACAATATTAATTACCAGCACCATCTGTGCTAAACAATAGGAAAAACAATATTTTAATACAATGACTTCATGCATGTCAGTTATCTTCAACATTAAACCCTGCAGTTTTGTTGATGGGGTTTACCTTCTACTCATTTAAATAACTGATGTTCTTACAAAGGTTAAAGCTATGAATAAATGAATTAAAATTAAATATAATGAAAAATACCAATAGATACAGCATGGATCAAATTCATTCATCAAATAAGTGACTGTGCAGGTATAGATACACCTATATTTACACGTGTATTTTTAGATTTCCCTGCAAAGGTTTCAGCAAAGTTATTATTTACATGCTTATTACTCTCAGAAGACTAATATTCAACTTCTAAGAGGGGTTTTATGATTTTTTTTTAATGGGTTTGTTTGTTTTTTAAATTAGCACAATTCTAAATACATGATCCTTAAAACATAAATATCTACTTGTCGGTATTGTGAACATAAGTTGTTTTGATGCACACAAAAATATTTAAAGTGCATTTAGTATTCTGGATGTGTCAATTCAGGTGAGTTTGCTTTCTCTCACTGTAATAACAAAGATGTTACCCTTAGACATCCAGGTGCTGATGTTTAATGATTTAAAGAGCTTAAAAAATATGCTAGCTAAATCAAAGCTACACCTATGAATACATTTCCTTTCTGACAAATTGTGCCACAGGATCCAGCCAGGGGTATTAGAATGAGGACAGCATTTAAATTCACTGATTGAATTTGCCATGGGAAATTCTTAAACACAGATTCCTTATTTCCAAAGTGCCTTACCTATACCCATGTCCATATCACCAATGTTCAACATCCTTCCCTCTGCACAATCTTATTTGTTTACTTCTGACACAATACTTTCTCTCAGTAAACTGTCATCCAGTTCTAATTGTATTTAAGCATATGTCAATTACCAGAAGCATTTTTTTTCCATATCTATCATATATTGAGGATGTCTATTGACTTTCAACTTTCCCTATAACATCTGTTTTAATTTTTCAGTACTTCAAGGCTCCACTGGCATTCATGGCCTTCAAAGGTACATGTCAGAATGCTAAGAAACCACAGTAGGCTGTGTCCCAGGAGAGTGCTCTTATTTCTACATGCATATGCTTTTGGTGACAATTATTCAGGTTTCTTATTTAGAATTTTCACTTGCTGATATACACACTTTCATAAGTATTGTGTATAACATTGTTTGCAGGAATTTACCTGAGAGAAGACAGTAATGAGACTCCCAAAGCTTTAGGAACTGCCTAGAGCATTTATTTACCATAATAAAAATTAAATGCTTATTTACAACCATCAGCTCAGCTAGTGAAAGGCGGTGTGAATTCTCCCAGCCCCTGGGCAATCTGCTTTTCCCAGGCCTCCAATGAGCTGAACATTATTCTCTAGCAGTGTATATGCACTTGACTGTGCCAAAGGCAGGGTGCTCCCTGCTCTCTGCATAGTGTCCTACCCATCCTGCAGCTGGCTAATTTCAGGCTCTTCCATACCACACATGGAGAGCCATGACATTGGCTTAGAATCATGGAATGGTTTAGGTGGGAAAAGACATCTCAGATCCTCGAGTGCAACCAACCACCACTAAATCATGTCTGAAAGGGCCACATACCTCCAGGGATGGTGACTCTACCACCCCTCCGGGCAGCCAGTTCCAATGCTTGACAAACCTTTCTGTGAAGAAATTCTTCCAGTTGTCCAACTGAACCCGCTCTGGCACAGCTTGAGGCCATTTCCTCTTGTTCTATTGCTGGTTGCCTGTGAGAAGAGCCTGACCCTGACCTGGCTACAGCCTCCACTCAGGTAGTTGTAGAGAGCAGTAAGGTCACTCCGGAGATTCCTTTTCTCCAGGTTAAACCCCCAGTTCCCTCAGCCACTCTTCATATGACTTACTCTAGAGACCCTTCACAAGCTTTGCTGAAGGAGATGATGGCTTTGCAGGCATCTGCCTTGAGCTAGAGTTCAGTGACAAACCAAGGAAACCTTTCAGACAGAATCATAATTCTCTTTAATGCTCTGTATTAGAAACAAAGATATACAGGAAGGCTTTGCACTTTTGAACTGTGACATACTGGTACTCAGCAAACAGCACTACTTTACTGTGACATCTCCAGATACTGTCTCAGGGATTCTGTAGCCTCTTGCTGTCAGTGGATTCATGTACAAGCTAAATCCATTCAGGTATTCATCTCCTTACCACAGCTATCTTGGTCTGCTACAAAAGTTGCAAATCTCATCAGACACTCCCTAGGCACAACTAAGCATTGCAAATTCTGTCTAATTTCTTTTTCTTCCTAATTTTGATGTATGTTTTTATGTATGTTTTGTGGCCACTGCTCCATTTCCATATCAATAATTCTTTTCTTGAACCAGCCTGGCTATTCTTTCCTCCAAATGTTTTCTGGGGATCATTGAAAAGATTTATTTGTCCTTTGCAACCTAACCTTCTCAGTTGTGAACATGACTCCACGCTGATGTCAACTTCCATACCTGTACAGCTTTTCTCATATCATGTTACTGGGATTTTCCTTAATTTATTAATTAAAGGAACCTCATCAGAATGGTTGTTCAGGTTCTTATCTTTTTCTTCTTCTCAAAGAAAATGTCCTCCTCTGATTTGCCCAAGTTTGTGCTATTCAGGGCTCACTTTTCCCAGTGTCAGTCCAGACTGCAAATGGACCATTATGTAGAATTCACTTATTGCTCTTAGTGATTAGGTGAGTTCCTCTTTCTGCTTCCTGTACTTTATTATTTCCTCTTAGACCTAAGTGCTTCTTCTGGCAATAGTAGTTTTCTCACACATGCAGATCATTTCTATGGCTCTCTATATTTAAATTCTTCTCATTCCAATATATTATTACAGGCAGTTTTGCCTATACAACATAACTTTCACTTTTTAGTGGTGACTTCTGTTACATGTCAAGGTCTTTCTTCTGAGATCTCCTCCATTCTTTTTTTAATGTATTTCTACTCTCACATACTTACTTCTACTTGCTCTTTCTTTCTGGTTGTTCCTTCCGCCCAGTTGATCAATAATTATTTTCATAATATTATTTTAATTGTTCATCTTTTTCTAATCTTCAGTGATTTCTCTCCATCATTATCTTCTCTACCTTGCTTGACTAGGCAAAGCCAAAACCTTAGGCCTTCCACTCAACACCACTGGAAAAAAAAATTTGTCTCTATTGAGACAATCTTTCAATGGTGTTCCAGTTAATCAACTCTTACAGTTTGCTTTTTAGACGTTAGTTTATCCATTGCCTTCTTCATTCTTCCTCACTACTCATATTCTTTACTTAGAATCATCAAATGGTTTCAGTTGGAACGGACCTTAAGGATCCTTTAGTTCCAATCCCACTGCCATGGACAGGGACACCTTCCACTAGACCAGGTTCTTCAAAGCCCCATCCAACCTGGCTTTGAACTCTTCCAGAGACAGACCATCCACACCTTCTCTGGGCAACCTGTGCCAGGGCCTCACTGCCCTTGCAGTAAAGAATTTCTTCCATAAAATGAGGAAAGATGAGGACATGATCATAGAAACATCATACAGTATGGAGAAGATCTCACTTGCCTTGAATATCCAAATAGTTATGCTGATAATACTTGAGAAGGATTCTGCCTTAGATTTCTGTATGCTCTATTTTAATTATCAGGAGAAGGTATTTTAGAAACATGAATGTTACATTTAATGTTTAATGTCTCTCAAATAGAAAAATAACAGCTAAAAAGTGCATACTAAATAGTAGATTGAACGAGTAAAAATCCTGCTTATGCTCTAGCTTGTCAACCTGAAATTTGAAATTTGAATATTGTATTTGAAATCTTTAGAAAATATTCAGATGCCGAAAATTTGTACTTTTTGAATTATTGCTGTACTGCAAAATGCCTGCATTTTCATATAACAAGCACTATACTGACAATTTTCCAGTATAAGATTCAGGTATTTAATTTGCATTAGTAATTACAAAATACTGTAAATACATTACAGAAAGATAGAAATGTTGAATTTAACAGATGAACCTTCATAGAATGGTTCTGCTGAAAGCAAGTTTGAACTTTCTGTCAGTGAAGATTTGCACTTGGCTTTGCAGTTAGGTGAGAGAGGCAGCTCATTATGAGCTCTATTCAGAACTGCTGGTTAGTGTGTAAGGGGTGGGGGGAAGCAGCGCTGCAATGGGGTTCAAATAATTTTCAGTCCCTGGAGTAGTTTGAATGTCATTGAGCCTCATCCTAGCACTCCTGAAGACTGAGCAAGCCATGTAAAAGCCAGATACAGCACTCAGAGGCTGCCACAGGGATACAGGCAGTGTTGCTCCTGAAATACAATCTCCTAATATCTTTGCTTTTATGGCTACTTATGGTGGTGAAAATCATTAAATAGAGTACATTGAGAACTGATGAAGTATATGTACACATACCCAAAACATATATAGTACTTTTATAGAGATAGATTATATGCGCAGCATTCATATTCAAGATTGTGACGGAAAGGCACAAATTATTCTTGTTCTCCTATTACCTAGTGTATAACTTTACATAAAGAAAAAACTATCTCATTATTTAAATTCTATGGCTGATATTAAAAAATAGACTTTATTGATTAGTTTTCTGTCCCATTTATTGATTGGTTTACCTTTTAGTGATTCTTCAAAGACTTCTGCTAGGACACTTGTATTTAGAATCTCTTCGATGTATTTAAAATAGCTTCCTAGCAATGAGGGAGTATTTTTAACCCTACTTTCTCCAAATAGGAACATTTTCCGAAGACTGCATACAGTGTTCAGACATTAAGCATTTGACTTACTATCTATAGAAAATGCCCAAGAATCATGAACTAGAGGCGATTGCTTTGTACGTTGGGCTCCATTTATGTGAATAATCCATTTAAAGATGCAGTCTTTTTAAAAAGATTTACGTTACATCTAAGCACATGTTTTTAGCTAACAGTCTATAGAGTTGACACTTACAGGTAAGGTATTTATATGTTTGTGGGTTGGTAAGGAAATGACTTCTAATGAGGCTTTCTAATAATTTCTCTCTATTTTTTCCTTAGAAAGCACAAACATTAGAAATGGGAGAACACTGCATTTAGCTACCAAGGAAAGGTTAGGAGTCTTTCTTTACTAGTTCATTTCTTCTAAAAAGGTAAATATACTTTAAATGCATCAATTTTTTTCATCATTCAGAATCATAAAATTGTCTGCACATTCACTAATATTACAGGATGAATTTTTCTGTTCATAGAATCACAGTCATTTACGTTGGAAAACACTTTCAAGATCATTGACTTCAACCTTTGAATACCACATTGTTGACCAGACCATGGCCACGTTCTCTTTCTTGAACACCTCCAGGGATGGTGACTCCATCATCCAGTCCTCTACAATGTTCCACAATTTTTTGTTGCGAAGAAATTCCTCCTGAGGACCAGGCTGAATCTCCCCCTGTGCACCTTGAGGCCATGTCCTCTCACACTGTTGCTACTTCCCTGGGAGAAGAGCCCGACCCCCACCTGGCCACAGCCTCCTCTCAGGGAGCTGCAGAGAGCGCTAAGGTCACACCCGAGCCTCCTTCGCTCCAGGCTGAACACGCCCAGCTCCATCAGCTGCTCCGCACAGCACTTGTGCTCCGGACCCTTCACCAGCTCCAGTGCCCTTCTCCGGACCCTTCACCAGCTCCTGAATGTCCTTTTGAATTGAGGGGCTCAGAACTGGACACAACACTCGAGATGTGGCCTCATCAGTGCCCAGTTTAGGGGGACAATCAACTTTCCTAGTCCTGCTGGCCACACTATTTATGATACAAGCTTGGATATAGGACTCAAGTATGAAGTAAGTTACAAAAATTGAGGAAATAAGGTAGGTGGCATTTGCGTAAAGCTATCTTCAGTCTAGAATAGATGAAATAAATAATTAAAATGTTCATATTTAATGTAAGTTAAAGCAGGTGATTGTTTTAAACTTGAATTTGTAATTGGTGTAGTTACCAAGAGATTGTGCACAAAATGGAAACTTTTTGCGGCTTGATAATTTTGTTAGATAAGTCAATAGAGGGACCAAAGACTGAGCAAACAAGTAGACCTAGTTATCCCTTCTTATCAAATTCAATCCTTTTCTCTGTCACAGTTTCAAGACATGATACTATCAATAGATTTTTTTCAGAAATAAACATTCCAAAATTTCCAATCCAGATATAAATAAAAGATTCTAGAGTGATATCCATGCAAAGAGAATGAAAGAGATGTCAGGAAACAAACTGTTGTATGCATTTTTCTTTGTACTGATAGTTTCCAAGCTGTAATTTTTATGTTCAAGGGTGGAAGCAATAGCCAGTTATCCTATCCTAGTGGATCTACCCACTGTTTGAGGAGGTTAAATTAGGGGAATGATAATGCTTGCTACTTTGCATTCATGTTCCAAAAACTTTAGATGTTCTTTGAAAATAAGTAATGGTTAATTCTATTCCAGACCACAAATTTAAATGTTTCTTCAGAATGGAAGCAGCTTGCAACTCGGTGGATCTTTTTTTCTTTTATCTTATTGGGCAATTATGGTGTTTGCCCTCAAGATACTTTCCAAATTTCTGTGCCCTGATCTTGTTTAAACAAGGCTGAAAAACTAAGCAAGGAAATTTTTTTCTTATTCAAGTTTGTGGAAATTACATGAGTACATGGAAAATACATTTATGGTTTTGGAACCTTGACTGAGCTCTTTATCTCCGGTTCAACACATAAAAATCCCCTCCCAAATCTTAAAATAAAACCAGATACTCCTATTGGATATTTAGACACTATGTATACTGGTTTAAGACATAAATGAATGAATCTTAAAGCCATTTATAGCTGCTTTATTTACAATCAGTTTTTCAAACCACTCTACCATGTGGCTGGTGGTTCATCTTGCTTATTTTTCTACCACAGGCATGAAGTTTACCAGGTCATAGAATGTAGACTAGACTCCTGTGCATTTTTGTTGTGTTTGCCTAATTCTCTTTTCAAAACAAGAAATGGCTATGTAGTGTTGATGGAAGATAAGATTAAATTCCTCCTTTACATTATGTACAGTATAAGTAGCTTAGTTTCCCAAAATTTTCTGGAACATCAAGTTAAAGAAATGTAATTTTCCTTGGATTTTGAAAATCACACTCGACACATCACTAGGGCTTGGGAACATACTCCAAAGAACATGCTTTTGTTTCCCATCTGTAAGTGCAAGAATCAAAGGTAATCTTTTAGATTATAGATTACTGCATATTTGTGAATGTTATGAGTGGCTTTATTTTATTTGTTTTCAAATCCTTTATTTCAGAAATACATTTAAAATAGCTTATGTACAAAGTTGGGGGGAAATCTACTCTGAGATCATCTTCTTTTTCTTTTATTAGGGTTGAATAAAGTCATATAAGACATTTTAGAAAAAACAACAGTAAATGTATTCCTGACAATTATTGCAATTAAAAAGTCCAAACATAAATTGGTTTGACTTTCATATATGATGTTATATCCCATATGAAATTCAAATTAAATTAAATTCTTGTTCTAAACGGCCAAGGGCAGGAATAGGAGGTTAAAATACACTTTTTAACAGCTCATAGATTTCATGCACTAAATCATAAATATCAGTTGCAAACATAAAAACAGATCAATTCCATTACTAGTGTTCTGATACATTTGACTCATGAACATGGAATTTAAAGACACAAAAAATACTGAATGTTAGAAAAGTCATACATGGTATACTTGGTAAGTCAGAGCTTCTTCAACATTGACTTTAAAATGAAATCTCTACTGGCTGTTTACCAGGTAGTGAAACAAAGGGAATCAAGTCCCTCTAGACTTGCTTGGAAAATCTTGAATCTTCAGTAGTGCCAAAGAGGCTTGAGGAGAAACAGTACCTGGAATTTGCTCATATTTAAACATTACCTTCAGAAGAGAATGAGCTGAGTTAAGAAGAGAAAAGAAGAAAAAGCATGAGCAAGCAGTAACACACTCCACCACTCCTGTAATGTCAGGTACTGGTACCAGTTAGAAAAGGTTTGTGTGTGTTGGATGATTTTAACCGTGTGTCAGTGTAAGAAAATTAAGTAACCTCTGATATACTGACTTAAGACCTGCTAACTTGAGCTATACTTATGACCCTACTCAGAAAATCTCTCTAGTGCACAGAGGAAGGCATAAACTGCAATGAAAAAAAGGGTTTTTTCCTCTTTAAAAGGGCACTGGAAAAGAAGCCTGGGAGAAAAAGAAAGGATCTGTAATAGAAGAAGTAAAGTAGCAGGGGGAAAAACCAGCAAACCCAAGGATGGTGGTGGGGGGGGGTAGGAGGGCAAAAAGTATAATTTTCTAAGAAAACTAGGATTTTCTACCTTCCACTTGAGAGAAGCAGCAGGCCAATGAAGACATACAGATTGTAAATAAAACAACTCATGTTGCGCATTTCGCGGCTCACAACATTTTCCACTTCTGCTATTCCCAAGGTTCACCAATACCTGAGCTTATAAGGAAGAGATTAGTAAATGAAAGGCAGGAAAGAAAAATATGCCCTGATAACCATCATACTTATCAACACTAACCAACTCCCAGAAACACAGGACAACCATTTTTTGCCAGTCTATACAAAACTTTATCTCAGATATGGAGCAAAACATAGAATTTGAAAGAAGTCAATTTTATCTGCATATTACCATTGTTTCAAACATTTCTTGAAAGTCTATAATTGCACTGTGTGAAGAATGAATAATATTAGAAAACATCTACTGCGAAGTGGCAGTGGCTATGGTTAGGTGAATTTTCCAGCTTCATCTATTTAATTTCAGTTTTTACACATTCACTTTAAAAATCTGTTTCATTGAGTCATGTATAGAATCAAAGGCCCTTCTAGAAAGCTTTGTAATTTTAAGATTATTTCATATTAATTTAATTTTACTATCAATCAAAGGCTGTAGTATGTGGCAAGCTTTTGAGTGCCAGAGAAAACAATCCTTTATTGCTGTTGTTGTTTCATCAACAATAAGGTTACATAGTGCATTACTTTTGTAGGTCAAGCCTAGCGTGCATGCTGGGGAGCCTTTCTTCTCCCCTCTAAATGCACTGGCTACAAACATTCACATCCCCTGTAATTTGCCAGCTCTTTGCAGCTCCTTGATTTCCTTATTTCATTCTGGAGTTTCTAGATATATCCCTACCCTTGCTTTTCTCCCAGAAAAGGATATCCTCTTGTCTTACCTTCCTGCCAGAGTGTACTGAAAACCATTCATTCAGGGATTTTTCATACCTTAAAAAGCTGAAAACAGGTGCACAAGTGAAAGTCTATAGGCTGATGCAGAGGCACTTTTAGGTATTGGATGTGGTAATCTGAATTCCACCCACTTTGATTTTCCCTGTTCAACCCATTGATTCACAGAAATTGATTAAATATAAAATTCCAGACGTGGGACAGTAGAAGTAGACAGAAATGCCATTGAGCTGCATGTTGAATCTCCCTTTAATTTGGCAGCTGTGCTGCTGCTACTTCTTTGTACCACCTCTCTGCTAACCTATGGATAGCAAGGCGAAGCTGTTTTTCCTAGAATAGTGTAAATACACAATTAAACTACAAGGCCTTCTTAAAATGAAATCACTGCTTATTGCAACTGTGAGAACCATTCTTTTTCAGTGGTTAATAGCCCTAGTAGTCTGAACCAAGTTAGCTGAATAGTCATGCCTTTTTACTTCTCTCAAGATATGCTTTTGTTAGTCTGGATAGGGACAACTCTTTCTTTGTTTCTCCATCATTTTGTTTCTACAACACCATGTCAAAACTGACTAATGGGGAGCAATTTCTGTAAGTGTACTACATATTTCTATTTAATATTAAAATGACTATTGATACATATGGAATACCAAAATCACACTATATAGCTTAAAGAGAAATGTGAATACCTAGAAATTTTAATATGTCTTTGTTACTCGTAATAATATGCATTTTTCTTATAAACTGGTATGTTATATTTATTATAAGACAGATAGCAATATTACATATCCCATTAACCAAAAAAGAAGTATTCAACAGTAAAATGCAGTTAGAAATAATTAATACATTAATTTTTTTTCCAAGGGTTTAAGTTAAGCTAAGTTAAAAACTTCCGTGAAATGGATGGATTCTGTAGGTGTTACATATCTGGGCAGTATATAGATGATTGTCCTGGGTTGAGGTGTAGAACGTGCATGGAGTATTCTACCACCATCTTCATGAACTGTTGAAACCAATTGCTGAAGCAGCATTCTTCCAGACTCTCCCCTCCCTCTTTCTGTTAGGGTGTCTTTTGTTAAGGTGTCCTCTGCTAATGGGTCTTTTGATAACGTGTTTTCTGTTAATGGCCTGCTGATGACTTACAGATAACTCCCACCAGGAGTTATCTCCCGTTAATGGGCCATCAAGGACCCCCCTGTATGACTCATTATCCCATTGTGAGATGCTCCACCCAGGGGGAGGAGCCAAGCATTCTCACCTGCATATAATCTGGGATCTGGGACAATACGGGGTACCTTACCCACTGGATCTACAGAGGATCAGAGCTACCAGACCTTTCTACGGGATTGCTGCTTCCATCATCTTGCTCAGGTTGTATTCTGACTCTGTCAGGGGTCTTTTGTATTATTGCATTTATTTTATTTCCTTTTTTTTCTTTTCCTATTAAATTGTATTTCTGACTTGGAGCCTCTCACTAGTTTTGCTTTCAAACCATCACAATGATGAAAGCCACTAGATTTAATATATGCACTGAACTACAGAAAGGTGTTATAGCTATTGATTTGCATGCTGTATCTTCCTTATCTGCAGGTTTCTGTGCACACAGTGATATTTTTCTATGTCTGAGACACTTTCACTGAAACCAACTAGCTGGAAGACCAGCTGGAGATCTTTTCAAAATATACTTCATAATCTTGAAGGAAGGGTATTCTTATTTTTCTGGCCAGCAGTAAATTTTCTACCTCAGTAGCATGGCTTATGGTACGGTATTAAAGATCCAAGCTTTCACAGCAGGTTGTATTGGCTATGTAAGCTTACACTGATTAAGCTTCTAGGAAGAAACAGTCAAATATAAATACACAAAACAACAACACAAATTCTCAATTGAACTTAGCTAAATCAATGAAATGTGAATCGTGAATTTATCTCACTTTAATGTACATGATACAACTAAACCCAATTTAAGAAATGGTCAAATCCATGGCATATAGATTAATCCATATTGATATTTTCCATCCAGTGTTATTTCGACTTTCCAGCACAAGATATCCAATACTACTGCTCTGTCTGTTGACAGCCACATTGGATTCTTTTAATAAAATCCAGTATTGCATTGCTGCTAGACCGAACAAGAAGTGAATTTCCACATGGGAAATTTTGGAAGAAAAGTAGATGCAGGTCTTATTATTACTACATCCAAAGGCAATAACACATGCTCTCTTCTTGACACATCAAGTCCATTGATACATACTACGGAAACGAATACAAAAATCACCACTAATTACTGCAGGATCATACTTGGAGGATGTGACCTGGAGTCTGGACTCCTCCTCACCTGCTTGACTGTAAATTCCCTTCTAGTGGGTCTTTGGAGCATATAGTCTTTGTAGGTATCACTGCTTCTTTAGTAAACAAGGTGAGGAGACAACACCTTGCTGACATTCATTGCCTATAAAATAATTATTATATGAAGATTATGAAGACTGTCATAACACTGCTAGGCTCTATCCATCCTGCCATGTACACCACAGAATTCTGTCACTGCACACCTGTGTGCAACCCAGAGCGGGAGCTGGAGCTGTACTGCAAAATCCAGCTTTTCAGCTTATTTTCTCCCATGCCTTTGAAAACTGGTCAAGATTCTCTAAAGGTGATACGTTTTCACTAAAAAAATAAAAAAAGAGTCAACATTTCAAAATTACAATATTTCTCATGGCTCCTCTGCTTGGCAGCCAGGTTTCCAATGAAACTCATGAAAATTTTCCTGGCAGTACACATGGCATTTTACTTTGCCATCTGCTGGAGGTCCCCAGCTTCCAGGTTTCTCTGTTTTAGCTTACTCTTTCTGTGAAAATCTTCCAAAACAGAGAGCTCAAATCCACAAACAGTCCATGTGGACTTTGCTCAGTGGCTTGACCTTGATGTGTGGTAAGACCTCACTCACCACATAATGAGCATGAGGACCTTAGTCTTTCCATTTTCTCTGGATCAGAGCTGGATCATCTTGCTTTCAAGGCACTGATCCCTCAGTGCTATCTTAGCTGCCAGGAAGGCCTGGCTCAGGCTGTGACTTTGGGTTTCCAGTTTCTCTGCTGTAGAGCCAAGGGCAGGCAGAGGTTGGTTGACTTACCTTCTCATTTTCATGTAGGAGAACATAGATACAAGGCAAGCCATAAAAAGCCAGAAGGCTCAGAACTTGTGTTCTTGTTCAGTTTCACATAGAATTTTTCAAATTCTCTTGAATGGAAATAAAAATCTCCTGCTTGGTTTTGAACAGAAATTCCCAGTTTCTGCTGAAACTGAAAGTGAAAAAAAAATCTTCAGAGAAATTCACATATCAAATATCACATATATTTGGAGTCAAACTACCTGGACGTAGGAGCAATGTTTTCCTTTTTTGCTTCCCCTTGAATGCTCCCATGCAGTCTCCTCAGTGTCATCAATGTGCTGAAATATGCTATAATCACTGTTTCCCACTGTTTAATGGTCAGCATGCCCATGAGCTTTTCTCATAGCACAGAGAATAGCACAGTCACTCTGTCTTGTAACCTTGGAAAATTAAAGTTCATTTTCCCTGAATAGATGTATAGTTTACTATATGCACAAAACAAATTACCAAAGGAAGACAAATATTTTTTGTTTCTTTTCTAATCTTGTTCAGGTATATTTATTTTAAAGAGTGCTTGCAATTTCAGAGTGGAAATGGGCTTTTGAAATTGTTTTACTTTCCAACACTGTATGCCAATAGGTTGCCTTTTCACCTTATTCTCAGCTTGGGCGCTGTATGAAAAAGCAAAATATAGAAAAGCAAAAAAAAATCAGACTATAATTCAATCTCCAGAAAATGAAAATATTCTATTATTGAAATTTGATATAGAGAGTATTTGTAGAGAAAACAACCCATTCTCATTAAGAATGAGATTTAGTTTTACTTTTTCACACTGAAATGAAACCTTAACTCTTGAGCAATCCCACAGAAATAATTTTATTTTGTTAATGTTCAATGTGAGAACCTGACCCCACTGAAGTAAATGGCAGAGATTCCATTAACTTCATAAGAGTCAGATTAATTCCTGATCTTCTTGGCTATTAGAGTCTGTCCTGGCATCTACCTAGCAGCATAAGAAAGTAAAGTACCATCACAGAAAAGGATTATGTACCTTTGATGAGCATCATGCCATTTGGTAATACAGAGAATTCAAATAATATAGTACAGATTAATAATCATTAGCATATACCAGATTCTTGTCTTTGTGCTCACCTTTGTTGACCTTCACATGTATCCTTCTAGAATATAATTTCCAGCAAGTTTTAAGGTTTAGTTCCAGCAAGTTCTAAGCTCATGCCTGCTTAAATTTACCTTGTTAGCAGCTGCAGTATTGTTTAATGTTAGGGTTAGCATTACAGGAGGGAAGTCGATTAGGGATGAATGTGTTTGGAAAAGGAATTCTGTGGAATACTCCTCTTCAGGAACTGTTTACTGTTCTCTTTTATGAAGGGTACTTTCTTTGCAGTGGAAATAAAGGGTTAGTTTTGTTTGCAGAAACTTGTGAACTTCCATTGTTGAGGGGTCTGCAGTGCAGGACACACTTGCAGACAAGTGCAGGCAATTGGCTGGGAGACAAAGGAAAGTTTTGCTGAAGGACTCACTTGGAAATGATGATTCCAGGAAGTGAAAGTTTGGCTTAGTTCAAGTTGTGATGAGCTTAAGATTTACATTCATTAAAACTCCTTTGCAAGTTGTGAATAGGCAAGCGAGTTTAATCACTGATATCTTGAAGTGGACTTTCAGCAAATGTCAAATGGCACCTTCCTTACTGGCAAAAATGTACCATAATGTAGGGGAGAAAAGAATAAAGTTTGTTGGTGCAGTATAGGCTTAAACATGATCCAATATAATGAGGCATTTAACTCCATTCTCTATTTCTTTTTATCCTGTGAGACAATAAGAATCAGCCAGGCAATATTTCTAGATATTAAACTCTTTAAGGGAAGGAATATGTCTCTTTGTATGCACTTTGAAGTGCCTCCAACACCTTGGTTCTTTATAAACTGTAGTAATAATAATCATTTATTGCTATGCAGTGTGTTCTGATTTCCTGTTCACATCCAGTATGATTGGTTGTGCTGCATCGCTGTCCTGTTCATCACTTCTCACCTTGCACTTACATGCAACTTCTATTATGGTTATTTTTAGAATACATAAGGCACTCAAATAACATGATTACAAGTGTGGAACAACAGCTTAGGAAATAGATAGGAGGATAGTTCACAGAAAGAAGCAACATACTGCACCTAAGCTGTGCAAGATCAAACCTGACACTATAAATTAAAGAGAGAGGGTTTAATAGGAAAATAATGTGATGAGATTACAATGACTCCTCCTTTCTTAAGGTTGAGTTACCATCATTTAATGAGTTTGTAGATATATTTAAAAAAATCTTTATATATGTATCCACATGTGTGTCCATCTAGATAGGCAATATATGTCTGTAAATATGTGCATGTACACCTTATGTGTGTTTATATGTGTGTGTTTTACAAAATACTCAGAAAATAGTGTGCTGCAGGAAAGAAAACAACCAACTCTAAGATCCTATAATACTGTTTTACATTTCTGGAGAGAAGTAAAATGACCATAAGTTTCCCTTTCATGGAATCTGAGCAATCTTCATAGAAAGCCTCATTTTCTGTCAGCTTCAGGAATGACATATATTTACATGCATTCAGACAGTTTGTGATGCCTGGAGGCAATGAGTATCAGGGAGAGGTGCAGTGTGGAATGCTCTCCCAGCTCTGGCTGACAGCGGGTACTGAGTGTTTTGTTCCAGTTGTCAGTCGTTAGAGCACCCCTGCGATTTCTCCAGCTTCGTGCTGAAGGCTGTCTTGGGTTCTTATCGCCAGGATGGTGCTGAGATGGTGGAGGCATAAAAGAATCTTTATCTCCCCTCTTTATTTCAGTGTAGCAGAGGAATGAGCCCAGTATAATATGACCACTACAGGTAAAGTTTCTAAGTCTGTGTTACTCAAGGTATCGGCTTCTTATGATGTCTATCATGTACTAAGAAATTCTGCATCACATGTAACTATTATCCCAAATTACTTTCTTCTGTTGAATCAAATACAGTAATTGGTCTGTCAAAAATGCTACCATAATATTTTGTTGGAAAAATAACATACATTTTACATATAACTGAAGCAAGTTTTAAAATTATTATAACTCTTCCTATCACAGGTACTCTTTACTATAATCCTTCTCTGAAAATGCTTGTTTGCCCTAAACCTGTTAGATTATCTATATTTGCTTCTGCTGATGGCTCTCACAGCTAGAAATTTTAGTCTTGGGTCAATTTTACTTACAGTCAGTATAGTCTCATTTATTTTTGGTTTCATCATTTAAGTTTAACATTCCTTTTGATGTTCCTTCACTTGGCTCACATTTCTCTGATCATATTAGGTCAAGGTGTGTATACTACTCACTAACATCTGATGGGACTGTGCATAAAGCACTGGCTGGAGGTTTTATAATTGACTGAAGAGCATAAATTTATTGTTACATGTCTGTATTGATGTTACGTTACTTTACATCTCTCAGAGTAAGAAAATGTAATAAGTCATTATTCTAAATAAAGAGGCTCTACCCCTGTGGATTTTAATTGATTTTGAACCATTAAGGCTTGATAGTTAAGTCAATGTATGCATCTAAAATAATTTTAACACCTTGAAGCAATGTAATTTTCACCTAAAACTACTTTTAATTTCAATTTTACTTCAAGTGGGATTGATACAGATCTTAAATTGTTGTCAGAGATATCCACAATGATGAAACATCCGGATGAAATCTGATGCTTTAAGAAAATAACTAATTTTAAGTAAAACTGATGAAGATCCAGCCTTCTAGACAATCTTTAATTTTAATAATTATTTTGGAGAATTTGTAGTTTTTGAGAGCAGAGAACATGGAATATGGTATAAGCATTCCAGCTCTACTGCTTAGAAGCCCATAGAATAACGTAGTCAGTAAAGAGGTGTCTGGGGACATTGGTTGACAAGGTCAAGTGGCTGGATTTAATCAAGTTCATTTTGTAGCTGGAGATTTAGTCATGGTTATAAGACAGAGAAGTCATCTCAAATAAGGAAGCCTAACAAGAAAGCAATATATCATCTGCATGAAGTGAAATATATTTCTCTGAGCCATTTACCTTCATGTCATACCTTCATTTACCTTACCTTCAACTAAAGGAAGGTTTTGGAAGTACAGTTCTAGCATGGGCTATTTAAATACAAGTGATAATGTAAAGCAGTTGTGCATTTTTAGTGATATTGTAGATCTCTGGTAGCAGTTAAACATTATTGCTACTGGAATACACTGATGTCATAAACTCCTTCAGGAAAAAGATCTGTATTTCATTACCAGTTTCAAAGTTTGTATAGTTCTAATGTAAGGAACTGGTTTTCAACACCTTTTACAGCCATCGTGGTAAGTTTAAAGCAGATCTGGCACATAGGTTTCACACAGAGCTGCTCTCTGGCTTTCCTATGCTGTTTGAAAATGGAAGAGACTGCGGGGGCTCAGCTGCAGAAACAGAAACTGAGCTGTCTTGTAGAGCATTGCTCATTACCTCAATTCAAGATTCAGATCATATGAAATGTTTGAAGTTCAGAGCTTTGCATGAGTTACCAAATTTTGGAACAGATAGCCTGAAATTGTGATGATGTCAAGATCTGCAATCCTCTCAGAGAACAGGGGGATTTGTTATGAATCACTGATCAATAATTGTTCCTGATCTAAAATTGGAACCAGAGTTGCTGTGTGTCATAAAGGACATCCTCTGGTATTCTAGACTTTTTAATAGGTTCATTTACTATATGCATGCCTTTGTGCTCTAAGATCAACTTGTTATAAATGCCTTGGTCTGAATTTTGAAAATCTGAACGAGTTAAACTTATTTCATCTTGTTTTCTTGCACTGAATTCTTGACACTATTTTCCATACATAGGTATTTAAAAATATATATATACAACCCAAAATGAAATAATAAAAGTAAAGAAAATAGATTAAGGCTGTGTATTTTTATAAAATGGAAATTTCTTGGAATGAAAGACCCTAGGAATAGGTCTATCTAATTATATCACCCAGTCCAAAGGCAGGAAATTTAGGTCAAATTTTCCTTATATATATATATATACAGACACATACATATACACAAAACTGAATTTTGAAACTATAAATTCTATATGTTGAAGCACTAAAAAGTACTTCACCTTTTAAAAATTTATTTTCATAATGTAAAATCTACCATGACAGAAATTTAGGCATTTTGTTGGTTAGAAAATGAAACTTTCCATTCTAGACATCTATGCCACTAGTCCTTAAATATTATTTGTTACTGAATATTTTTTCTGAGTGTGATCTCCCAGAAATATCTTGGTCATAGTAAAATACACTTGCTTCTCATCTGCACTACTCATCAGCCATTCCTCATGTTACCAAACTTTCTTTAATTTCCTGGAATTTCTTTTTTTTTTTTCATACCACAGTGCACAGGACCAAGGTTAAAATCCTAGGACAAGGAGTTAGGAGTAAGAACAAGAGAGAAATATTGACAAATACTGAAGAGAATATGAAAGGTAGATGACAGAACAATGTACGTAAGTGAATAGGAATTGAAAATAATATACAAGGTAACTAACAGGCAAAATAAGGCATACTCATCAATATTTTTCTGTCTTCCAAATGATCAAAGCTTTGGTTTCCTGAGGTAGAAACTGATGGTTCTTCCTGTAGGTACCACATCTTGCATCCAGAGCCTTTTTCCCAACCCCAACCCCCAGGCAGAATGATGGGTTAGAGGACAATTAAATAAGTCCATTGTTGTTTGTGGCATTAAATTGAATATTGCAGGTCCACAGCTCTTCTGGCAGCATGGTTAGAGTTAAAATATGTTAAAAGTCACCAATTAGGGGTGATTTAAGAATAAGAGAAATGTTAATTTCATATAAGTACTGGCTGGCACTCTTCTACATTGTAAATGTACACAGAGAAAGGTTCACAAGCCACATTTTGGCCAAGGTAATCAAAGCTGATTTGAGCTTACCTGCAACAGGGTTGCTAAAGAAAACTAATGACATATCTGAGTAGTACTTTAATTTTTAAACCATTTGATAGTTACGCCACTGGTCTTCTTCTATACATATTGAAATATTTTGCATTTTAAGAGACCTGGGTTAGCCATTTCTATGTTGGTATATCCACATTATGAAGCAGTGAACAAAATAAAAAACTGTATGCTTCAAATGCTTACCACCAAGCTCCAAAGTTTTACACTTGCTTGTGGGGATATTCTCTGTGGCTCAAAACACCCAAAAGCATAAGTAATCCCAAACCCAGAATGTGTCCTACTGCCGCACTGATTTTATGAAATAAACTAATTTATTACAAGTGTTATAGCTACAAGTGTTATAGCACAAATATAAATCAATATTTGTGGTATTAATCAGTTGAGACTGTCTTAGAAAATTAATTTTTTATATTACGCTTTTTTCAGTTAATCTATGCATGGTAATCATATGAAATCCATATCCACTTCTATGTTTAGGTATTATAATGTGTTTTAATGTAATATTTAGATGAATAACTACTCAAAACTGTCAATCAGTCTCTAATTTTTATACTTTGCACAACTGAAAGATATTAGGAAAAAGTACATATTTGGAAATTTTATTATTAATTATTTCAGTAGTCTACCTCTACTTATTAATGTCTCAAACAATATTTTTCACTTTACAGGACAAAATAAAAATTTAAGAACCCTTTAGGATAGCAATTGCCTTGTTTCATCATCACAAGTAGATGCATTCTGGGAAGCAGAAAATATAGGCTATAAACCAGATGTCCAAGTACTATCCATACACATTGGGAGAACAGAAAATATCATGGAAATATCCATGAGTATGACAGGAACAATGACAAGAAAATAAAAAAAAGTTTGATTTAATAATTATTTTGAGAGAGGTAAAAATTCCATTCTGTCATCCTAAAATTCTTAGGCCAGAAATAACATGGACCCTCACACAGTTTATATACAAACTAAAATGATGGATTAAGGAACTGGGGCTATTTGGAAGCAAAGTGGTGACAAAGCAAAGGAAGCAGTGCTGTTAAAGATATAACAAAAGTAAGAGTGTGATGTCTGTCTTCAAAATAATACAAAAATTCTTCATTAATAATTCCAGTCTGCAATTCAGGAATTGGATGAGAATGAGCAAAATATACAAAATTTCCCTTTTTTTGTTTGCACCAGTCCTACAGAGTAAGTGAAATGGAATTTAAAGTAAGTGCAAAACCACATTGAATAAATAAGCTCATCGGTGGCTATTTGAGTCCATTTGATGTAATCCACCATTTCATAGCCAGAAAGTGGCCACAGGAACAACCTCCAGGGAAAGGATCATTTAAACACTGAAAAAAATATCTCTAGGATTTTGTTGGTCAGTGTCCCTAAAACAAGAAAATACAAGCAGGTATTTATGATCCACATATTAGATTGCTTTGTGTTCATTATAGAAATACTTTCAAAAAAAGGGAAGCTGATTTGAATGAAACAAGCTCTATACACAAATAAACTCATAAATCTGACAGTTAACTTTACTTAGTTGCCTTACATCAAAGTGTTATGTGTGCTAAGTAATCTGTTTTTATGATTGGAGAACACTACTCAATTGCATTGATGAAAATGATTTTATAAAATTGAGAGCAACTTTCTCCTTTGGGTTCTTGATGTGAAAAGGCTAGGGAGTGATTATTCTTCAGGACTTTCATTTGGAGAGCTTCCACCTTAATCCTTTCAAAATCAGTGGTTGGGAAACAATCATGAACTCTGATTTTCTCCTTTTTATGCTGGTATAATTCCTAACTATCAGCATCGGTCAAAGGATTGTCTCTAGAGCAACATTTTTGGAAGCAGCTTGATTCAAAATTTAATGTTAATTTTCAAGAGGGATTAAATAGGAAAACTGAAAAGAATTCTAAGTTACTGAGACACTTCAGAAAAATTGCAACCCTACTTTTACATCTTAAAGTGCTACGTGAATTTTTGGATGTTAACTGTGGATTTTACAAGAAGAGGAGAATTTGAATTAAATTTTGTTGTGAGCAGATATCATATGAAGGAGGTAAACACCACATATACTGCCAATATCTTCAAAGTCAATAATGTATTTAAATCAACCAACTTTGAGAATAATTTAGCTTTGCTGTGTTGTAAAGTGGGCTACTAAAAATCTCGTAAGTTTTCTCAAAAAGAGTATGGGATTACAAAATACTGAGGGAAATTGTACTTTGCCTTTGTTGTTCAGTCCACTGGACTATTATATTTTTCACTTATATTCTAAGTTTGCTGTGCAAAGCATCTGGTTCTGAAGGTAGAAAACCTTGTGGGGGGGTCACACTTTCAAAAGACTGCATGGGAAGATTTCCTTTCTAATGTAGTCAATTCTATTTATAGGATAAAGGCAAAAATTGAAGAGTTGCATAAATTATGAGCACCCCCTTAATAACCCAAAACATGACCACGCTGCTGAGAGGAACCAAAAATCTCAAAAAGAGAGCCTATGCTACACAGACTTTGAAGTTTCAATATATATCCCTATTCATGATGATGATGCATAGTTTTATATATACCTCAAAGTGGTAAACAATACCAGTTCTGATACATACAGAGGACAATTTATGCAACTGCTCTGAGGGGGGGAGGTTTCATTTGCACAATATCAGGGACAGATAGGACACAAGTATAGATGACACCTTATACCCTACCAGCTATCACTGCGCATTTGTGTAAGAACAGCCATTCAATGAATATACTGCAGAAGAAAAACTTGTTGAAAAAAAGTTGAAGAAGTTGATTAATGTCATTATAATGCCATAATGGTAAACTGGTACATGTTACTTGTAGATACTTATACTTAGTACTAGATACTTAATGATACTTATAGAGCGATTGCCATATATGTTTCCAGTTTTCTATTTCTAATGTCTTGATCATGCTTTTATGAATATTGTTAAGATGTTGGTGTGTATGCAACCTCCCTCACTGGAACTGGGCAAACTGAGATGCCCATAATATCTAATTTGGCAAGAGCAGAGACACTACTAATAGTTTCCAAAATAAGTTACATAACAGTTATGAAAGAAGACCAAGGAGAAGAGAAAATGCTATTTTACTTCAAACTCTGCATCTAGGGCTGTACTTTATACTCATGTCATTACTTTATGAGACTTGCACTCTAAAGTCATAAACAGTAATTTGGCAATATTAATGTTATCTTTTCAGCGTTAAGCTATGTCTACATGAAGTACTGCTGTTGGCTTATCTAAAAAAAAAATTAAGACAGAAATTAAGATTTTTAAAGCACTACAGCTGTGCATTCCCATTTTCCTGTTTCTTCTATTCTACCATTCCTTAACTTCCCCTCTTTTTTTTCATATCTTATTCTGAACTCCTCCCTCTGTGGGCTTAGAAGCTTCAAGAAATTTCATTCTACATTATTGTTTGCATGTCTGAGCAAGGTGCCTCTCTCAGAAGCCCAGACTGTACATTGTTAAGACTGTGCTAAGGGTAGCATGTCCCGGGGGAGGTAAGGTTGTGGAAAACAGAGAAGTTCTCTGAGCTGTAACAAAACTGGCCTCTGAAGGCCACACACATGCCAAAACAGTAAGTTACTGCTGCTGTGGGCTGCAGTCTTGCTAGTGGCAGAAATCTGCAATGTGGTGTGGGATTATATATGTTTCAGTCCATTTCTAAGTTTTCAGTAGCCATCTGTAAGCAGTGGGGTGAATGGGCTGCATTTCAGAGAAACAAGGCATCCAGGAACATTTCCTCACAGGACACTGCTCCTTCCATCCCATACTCCAGATGCTGCCATATGTGTGATACAATATCTTGTTGTGAACATGCATCCATATTTTTAGCTTTGCTCACAAAGATTTCTCTAGCTATGCCACACCTACTGAATTTTCTTTACCAGCGCAGCACATAATAGGTGAGCTTGTGCAAGTCAGTTTTGCAGTAGAATCTTGCTGATATTGAGATATATTTTTTCCTACGTGGAGAGCATGAATGTTAAAATTAGGAGCTGAGTTGTAGGTGTAATTTTTCAGAAAGAAATTAATTTTATTTCCAGGCATTACTACAATCCTGTGCAGTGAAAAAGAGAATTTTACATTATTATGAAGATCATGGCTATTCTGTGATTCTGATTAAAAGTTGCCCAAAATGTCTAAGCAGTTTGGTAGACTATCATTTTGTCCATCTATAAGATTACCTGAGCAATATCAGAGAGCATCCAGTCAGGAAATGAAGAATAATCTTTGCCACTATTTTTGGATAACAAATAAGATATAAATTTTAATGTGAGATGAAAAGTATCTTGCATAACTGAACTATCAAAAGAGATCAGTGATTTCTACCCTAAATAAATACATGAAAAGAGACAGCAAACTGACACCATGAAAATGCTAAGCTTTGCACCAATCAAAATTTAACTCAAATTCAGAGAATACCCTCTTCAGGAAAAGTCTGCTTAGGAATCCAGAAAGTTTCTGAGGTCACCATCTATTTCTATGCTATTCTTCCCTCTCCATATGTAGTGGACATGGGTTTTGGCCTCTAAAAACTGGCAGATCTCCCAGAATGGATGCAAAGGTCTGGACTATCAACGTGAAGTCTGACTCAGCACTGATTCCAGCACTCTGTGAGTCTGGCTTCCCACATTGCTGCATCCATTGAAATCCTTTGGCCAGGAACTTTACTGTAGGCTTGTGATCATTCCTAGGGAGCAGAACATTCACAAAAAAAAATGTAGTAGCAATTCGGTTCTAACTTGTCTACAGGACTGGTTGAAAGGGCAGTTCATATGCACTGGTCTCACCCATTCTCTTTGGAGATCCTCAGATCTTCTGTAGGCTCCTTTGCATGTGAGGAGTCTGCCTTGCAGCATTTTTTCCTATATGTCATCTAGAAACACATTGATAGAGTTTCTTCTTCATTATTTCAAAAGCCAGAGGAAGCTTTACTTCTAAATTCAAAGCTCAGACTGATCATCTATCACCTGCCCAGAGATATATTTAAGTCTGTTTTCTTGCTGTCTTAGAATATATGTATGTTTGGCATGACCATACAGAAAATCTACACATTATGAAATAAGAATAAACTGTAGGTTTTTCCAAGAGCTGGGAAAAGTGTGAATTGTCCCATATTCATATTAGAGGGGTATTCTGAGCTCAATTTCATGCTCAGTCTAGTTAAGTATTTCACTATTGACCAATGGAAAAGAGGAATAAAATTCTAAAAATCTATGTCATCTACTCTTTCTAACACTCCTAAGTGGATAATACTTTGGAAAATACCAGCTTTTTCTTTTTCATTAAGAACCAAACACTATGATTAAGGTCATGGAAGAATCCAAGTCCTTACTATGGAAATAGCAGCCTAAGAGCCCAACAAAACCTATGCAATTATATTTTTAATATTACACATTCTTATTCAGTGTTAGGAATAGTCAGAACTTGGTAATGTATACAACACAGAAATTAAGCATATTTTCTTCCAAAATCAATTGCTGCCTAAACTTCATGGTATCTTCACTATACAGCAGTATCTTTGCATACAATCTGTATCCAGATTTATGTGAGAATTCTGAAGTTAATTTCCTCAGTGTACATTAAAAAAAAAAAAAAGGAAATCCAGAATTGCTAGTCAATACGTTAATTCTGCTTCTAAGGAAAATATTTCAAAATTTTAGTATTTCCTCCTTTCAATGAGAGAATGGAAATATTGTTCTAAGAATCATTAAGTTTTCTCCAATGAAGAACATTGTTTTTAAAATTATGCATATTATCTATGTGTAAGAAATTTGCTAACATGTGAAGATCATGAAATCTAAGCTGCTCGTTTCCTAGTTCCTTTGCCAGAATATAGGCATTTCAAGAATTTAAGTTTTAAACTGTGATTTAAAACCATTCAGTTGGAGGTTTTCTACAAACCTTTGTAGAATCGTAGCAAATATAGAGAGTTGGAATGATGAAGTTCAGACAATGAAGAAGTGAGCCTCTGTGGAGGTTATTTTCTTCTTCTTGAGATATTGCAATTAACTAAGAACATGTATCTTCTGGACTGATCCTATGCCACCACCATGATGCAGTATGAATAGTTTAAAAACTATTCAACCAAATACCATTTTGGTTGAATAGTTTTTAAACTATTCTTACTGCATCATTTCCTAATGATCTGTACCCTCAGCTTTTGGACAGACGGCCACCATTCCCTCAGTACAAAAAATGGGCACATTTTTCCCCTGCTCTCATGCTCAGATGCTGCAGTTGCCTCCCGGGTAGCATTCCTGGTCCCCTGGCCATGCTGGCAGAGCACTCTGAGAGCACTGTCTGCTTGCTACAGGCAACATTCAACAGTTGAGCACCAAGAGACAATGAATGGTACAGGCACTGCAAGCTTGGTATGGACAACGGTGTGACTACATAGCAGTTTCTACAGCAGTTCATAAAATTATGCAATTAGGGAGAGAGAGGTAATTTGTAAGATTTGAAAGATCTACTCTGAATGACTCTCTCTGCAGGTTAACAGAAAATGCTGGGTCTAGTGTTGAGCCCTGAGGGAAAGCTACGCTGCCGGACTTGTGTTCATGCGACTCAAGCCCCTGCCACAGCAAAAGAAAGTGTCCTTGCCCACACAGCTTATCGGGAACAGCTCCTGGTGAGCAGCACCGGAGATCGGCCTAACAATAACACAGCGTCAGCGATCACGTGCAGGGCTCGAGCTGCTCTCTGGCCCAGCCTCAGCAGCTACACACGGCCTGCCACAGATTCTTTTCCTCTGGGATATACGACAGGCTACTTGTTCTGACAAAGAAAATGGGCAATTTCCATGAAGTATTAAAATGTACTAAATAAGAGTTCCTCTATAAATGAGAGAAAATGGCTCATTAGTTTACAACCTTAATTACATTAACGCAGCAGGCATATGTATGTTTATTTTTTGGCATTTCACAAACAGCTTTTTTAACTTTAACCTGAAAGATGTTGAAATGACTAAGTGCAGTAATCCTTTAAGAGATCAAAAATGTCTCTGATTGGCCATAGAAATAATGCAACTTCATATGAACTCTTTTGAACTGATGAAGAAAAAAATAGCCTTAATGCCTCAGAATAAACAAAATGTGTAACTGACATTACTATTTAAATATTAACAAAAGCAGGAGTCAGCACAAAAATTATGTTATGTAATTTACCCTAAACGGTATTTAAGAATAAACACTTAAGAGACTCTAGCATTGCTTCATTCTGCATTGCTGTTTATCACTTATTTGTAACTGGTTTGTACCACATAAAGTGTACTAAGTTTTAAGTTATAGTGACAGTTTTACAAGTTACAGTTCATATATTGTTCGAATGCTGGAAACAGATTACTCAACTTCATTCTTTACCATTTAAACAACGGTAGGTTTGAAGGCAGTATCTGTCAAATTGCCTGTGCAGACTAAAAACTGTGTGAGAGCCTGGCAACAAAATAGAAACAAGGGGTCAACCTATATGACAGAAAAGACATTGCTATTTCTAATTAGGGAACCAGACTGCAATGTAAGAAAGTTGCAAATGTTGAAAATGGATAAGATAAAATATTAACTTAAATTTGAAAGATGGGTATCTCATCCATGTAAGCCCCTTTTAAGCCTTGTGCTGTAGCAAAACCACAGCAGAGCATTTCACTTGGTGTATTCTTATCACGTTTATCTGTTGCCATAGAACACCTTCCCGCAAACACTACCACTGTTACACTGGCAGTTAACCAGAAGTGTACATCTCTAGGAAAGAAATTGAAATACAAATTTGGCATACCACAATCACTTCAGCGAAAGAGAAAACACTTATTATATAATCAGATTCTTCAAAGTATCTGAACAACAACAAATGTTAAATATTGTTCACAGATTCCATCACATTCTTTTCTTTAATAAAAAAGTGGTTTTGTAAATTTAGTTATCATTTACAAACACTATTTTCTAACAAAATAGGATGGGAAACTTTAATACATTGCCATGTTAGAATTCCTGATGCTTGTATGAAGACTTCTGCAATATTGCCCCAAAAAAGGAGCACTGAATGTGTCAAGACGTCAAGTCAAAACTGCTTCTGTGGAGAGTATTTTGACCACAGAGGTAAGACTGAAAGAAATGTTTAACAGTTTACCTGAACATAAGTCCTGCTAGTGAAGGTCAAAGAACACTTAATGTTGCATTACATTCATGTGTCAGATCTGAAATTTCTGGAAGCATAGTAATAAAGGCATTTCAGTATCATATGTCCTTCCTTGGGCATCCATGAAATCAGGCTGATTCTCTTTTTCGTGTGTGGATAGTTTTTTTTCCAGAATTTTTAAAAAGTTAGTGTTTGACAACACTGACAAGGTGGCAATGGGCGTGCAAAGCTTGGCAATGCACTGAGATAGAGAGAGCATAGTCTGTTCATAGTGGGTCACTTACAACTATATACGTAAATGAGATTATTCAAGAACGTTCAAGAGAGATGTTGTCCAAAGACACAGACTATAAACATGAGCATTGCTAATAGTTTTAGCTTTGTCCAAATAATTAACTGGTGTCAGTAACAGGAGCGTCAAATTTCGGCTTCTACCGTGCAAGAAAAAATGTTCACTATTATCACTGTTTGGAAAGGCGAAACTAAGGAAGCCGAGGGAGTCAGTCGGCCGGCTTGTCTCCCCCGCTCACCTACGAGCACTCGGGGGCGCGGGGGGAGCGCAAACAGCGATGGCCGCACAGCGAGGACTCCTCAGGCTACCGCAGCTGAGTGCAAGCGGCCAGAGGACCGCAAGGGAAGGACGCTGGCAGCTCGCCCGCCCGCCCGTCGGCGCAGGCAGCGCCCCGGGCTCCGGGCCGGCTCCGGCGGCGGCACCTGTGAAGCACAGCGGGACCCCTCCGTCCGGGAAACCTGCCCTGGGCGCGCAGCCTTGGCCCGTGGGGGACCTCCCGGCCTGGGGCCAGCGCGGCGGGAAGCGCTCGCTCCTGCCGCGGGCAGCGCTGAGGCCGAGCCTGCGGGCAGAACACGGGGACAACCGGCTGTACCGGACACCCCGGGGATCCCTGTGCGGGGCGGGGGGACTCGTGCCGGCTGCCTACTGACACCGAGTTTCTTCGCCCGTTCGCCCGCCGTGCCTCTTTCAGGAAAGTTGCGACTCTCGCCACCACCAGAAGCCCTGGCAAGCACCGGGACGATTGAAGCCTCCCGCCTCGACAGCTCGTGCCCCAGAGCCAGGACGCGATTTGCATGCGGACTTGTCGCTGGTAGTAGCCACTGCCCGTCAAGCCTGACGGACAAACGCCCCCCTCTTTCCGCCCCCCCGTCCCGGAAAGCCCCTCCCTCGCCCCCTCCCTCGCCGGCACCTCCTGCCGCCTGTCAGTCGGAGCAGAGCGCGGCGCGGGCAGCGGAGGCGGCGCGGCAACGGCAGAGAGCGGGCGGGAGAGGGAGAGAGAGAGCGAGGAGCCAAGCTCTCCCCTCCCTCTCTCCCTCCCTCCCTCCCTCTCTTCCTTCCTCCTCTCTCCCTCCCTCCCTCGCTCCTTCCCCTGCTCCCTCCCTCCGGTCTTTCTGCTTCTCTCTCCCCTCATTCTCGCTTTCCGTCTCACCCACCCCGATCTCCGTTTGTCTTCCCCTCTTCCTCCGTCACGCGCGCACACACTCTTTCCCTTCTCCTTGTTTTTCTGTCATTTGACTTTGCATCTCAAGGCGGCCAGACGGCTCTATGAATCCCGTTTGTTGATCTGTCACCCTCCCTCCACCCCCATCCCCTCCCAGCTCCACTCCTGTACCTGGAGCAAGGCAGGAGCGGCAGCCGAGCAGCATGTCCCGAAGGAAACAGAGCAAACCCAGGCAGATCAAACGTAAGTTTCCTGAGGGGGGCTCCCTCTAACAGACTTTTATTTATCTCGTTCTTGGGAGACGCGAGAGAGGTGGCTGTGGGGAGCAGTAGGGGGGTCCGGAGTACGGACCGATGGTGAAACTTTGCCAGAGAGGCTGAGGATGGGGAGAGAGAAAGGGGTCGTGAGCGAAAGCCGGGAGCTGCTCCCATGCGGGTTGAGCAGGCTCCTCGCTGTCTCTGTTTTATTCGCTCCTTTGGAGCTCATGCTGCCGCCCCGTAATCTGTTCAAACTATTGCTCCGTGTTTCGGAGTGGGATCGCTCATGTGTTTCCAAGTTGAACTAGCGCCGGGAGAGCACACAAACCAGCCTGCGAACACCGTCCCTACCACTCAGCAACTTTCTGCGCCTAGCGCGTGTGAACACACCCATGCCGAGCCTGGGCTGCAGTAAGTACCGGAGGATCGCAGAAACTGTGTGCGGGAAAAGACGAACAAGTTCCCGCGGGGAGCCCATGGGCAGCGCCGCGCCGG